>JANDJT010000228.1:24365173-24376500 GCA_024331685.1 Stegophilus panzeri
ATAAAGGCTGCTGGATTTTTCTGCAAATTAAGAAGCAAGTGCGACAGTCAAAGTCTCCAGAAGAACTGTGGCTGTTCAGTAAAACTTACAGCTCATTTCTTTATAAAACTACTGTAAAACTTTTTTAAGCAAAGGGTCGTCACTCCAAATATTGCCTTTGTTTCATTTATTATTGTTTACTGCTCTTTATAGTATTTATTAATGAAGAAACATTTAATTCCATTATTTTTGATAAATGCTCTACAGCATTTCTTTGCATGTGCCTAAGACTTTTGCACAGTACTTTTGCACAGTGTGTGTGTGTGTGTGTGTGTGTGTGTTTGTGTGTGTGAATATAAATTTTCTATCTGTAATATATACAGTAGCTGTAGGTCACATTTGTCTTTGGCATAACATGAATTACAGTCCAGCTGCAAAATGTATATTCTCTTATTTTTATTTTGCAAAGATTTATAGGTGATCTAAGCCACAAGTGTAAAGAGAAAAAACTGCCCATTTATATGTGAATACACAGCTGCTAAAAGATGTAAGTATGGTAAAGTAAATGTCAGTATTGCAAGCAAGCTCTCATATATTGTTTGCTGTAAGCACTGGCTAAAAGATGCAATACAATTTATAGAATCTCAACATTGTTGGACTGTTTCATAAATGCCAAGCAGGAAATATATTTAGATGTCTTTAGACTGAAGTTTGTTTAGAGCTGTATAGTATGTAGAGCTATAACCATACAGTGACCAGTCACGACTGGTTATCATTTACATTATTGCTATTGGTTTAGATGTTGGGAATACACAGGGTACATGTATGGTATTTAAAGTTGACATAAGCATAGGGAGTAGCCAATACTGAAATAGTGTGCATAGGTTTACAGATCTCAGACTTTCTGGATAATGAACTTTCTGATAATGCACAGAGGTGTGTCTCAGACGTTGAGCAGCATTGAGTTCAGCATAAACACCACTGACTGGACTTAAATTTGTTTTAACCACCCTGTCATCCTGAAATTCATGTTTTGGGCTGAAACTACACTACCCTTGGATTAAAAAATGATCAAATTATGAATTCCACTTACATTGAGTTGTATTCATAACAAATGAGTGCTTAGTCAGTCACTTACTGCAACTTTCACCCCAGCCTAAGCTTCACACACTTTCTCCTGCTGTACTTCTAATTCAAAATGCAAAAAAGAAAAAAAAAAGTACTGGATCAAGTGCTATTTTATAAGCTGGTGAATAGTAATGGCGTAATTAATATACATCATCAATTAATATATATCCTTTGATCGCTGTAAAGCTGGGAAGGTGAAGGCTAATATGTCTTTCCTCCAAGAAACCTGAAGCCAACCAACTGAATCTTTTCGAACTTCTGCTCATGCATGAGGTCACACATGAACGACAAATAGCTCTTATCTGTGATTGATAGCGGAGAGAGAGTATGACATCGCTTCCGCTTAGACAGTGAGGTCATTCATGTGGGTGAACTTTTTTTTTTCCCCCCTTTGTTCTGAACATTTTTATCCAATGCGACTTGCAATTGAGTCAGGATACAGTTGATCAGATTAAGATCAGGTGGATTTGTTTGAGTACCTATCAGCAGCAGCTTGGAGGTGCTGTGATTTGGTCTTGTAATCTTCTGACAAGTATCTCAAAGACTAAATTGCAGTCACCATTATTGCTAATTGTATTAGTGCTAAATATTTTTTTCAGTTAAAGCTGATTATCAGGAACTTGGGTCATTTGTCCTAAATGAGAAGAATGCAGGGACCTCTCTGTGAGGAATGGACAGCTATCTGATTGGCATTGTTCTTGCTTTTACTTCTGGAGCTCCAACTGCATACTTGTACAGGCACAAAGATGAATAAGCCATTAATAAAATCCCACAGCAGAAAGGGACTAAAGTGCAGCAAGCAGCAAGAATCCGTAGATTGGCTAATCAAAACTCTATTATCGTCGGGCCTCCTCTGCGCCGCCCTGCTCTCTTTGATCTTTTTTTTACTTTTTGAACGTTATTTCTATCATTCAGTTCATTTGGCTGTTTACGAATGCAGGCATGCAAAAACTGTCACCCGTTCTGCACTGTCCTGAAAACACATTGCTGTGTATGTGTGTGTGTGGGTGTCTCTGTGCAAGAGTAATCACTTTTTCATTGCTCTCTGGAGGACAGAGCATGATAAAGCTGGCATGAAACAGGTCTATTGAATGAGCATTATCTTCCCACGACCCCACATGGCTAGAAAACAATTTTGCTTGTTATTCCCTGTAGATTTCTCTCTGTTTAGTCAAGGGCTTCACTAAGAACACACCGCTTGTGGTCCCTTTTTTTTGCACATTAAGAACAGACATCTCTCTTGAATTCCTGTCTATCGGTGTGGTGTGAATGTGGTGTGGATGTGTTTAGGTGGGGACTCTGCGGTTCTGTGGCAGCACCGAGTTTGCTGGGGGTTTGTGGGCTGGTGTGGAGCTTCAGCAGCCAGAGGGGAAGAATGATGGATCCGTGGCTGGTGTTCATTACTTTACCTGCCGTATGAAACACGGTATAATTGTAAATCTAATTTCTCTACATCTGCACATGATGTCTTAGTAAAATGTCATAGTTACTGTGTAAGAAAACTATGAACACATTCGTATCATATCGTAAATCATTCATAAGGCACAATGCACTGATGATTATAATTATGTACGAAAATGCATTACACTTTATAGTTATCTTTATTATGCATTATTAACATGATTGGGTATGAGTAATGTTTATAAGTATTAGATTTTTTCGAAACTTTTTCAAAAGTTTTTTGTGCTTTTTTTTGCGGAACAGTACTTGAATTTTGGACGAAATTGCAAGTGCATGAAATTGTTTTTGCTGGATTAGGGTTAACCCTAACCCTTTCACGTTGATATTTGTTGGTAAATGAGACCTTTTAACAAACTGCTTGTCAAAATGTTTGACACATGTGAATCGAAGAGGGCTTTGGCTAAATACGAGTTGTGATGAAGCCCCATGATGCGTCTTGGCCCAAATCCTCGGAAAAGCTGCAGTAAATATGAAAAATTGCAATCTCCTCCGAATAAGACCTATTGTTTTTTTGTTATTTCTTTGCAAACTTTGAGTTTGCTTGAATTTGCATTCATTTCTGTGATTGCAAAATCCTGGAGGGACTGATATAACACATTACTTAGTGTTGAGAAATACAAATACAGCTTATATGCTATTATGCTTAGGTAAAAAAAAAAAAAAATTTAAATCATATGTCTGCCAATAATCTCCACTCAGAAGTGAAAAGTATGTAAATTTAATCACAAAAAAGTTTCATTGCGTCGCCGATTAAGCATAGTACACAAAGCAATCCAAAGCTGAATTATTTTGGTTGTATTTTATTATTATAATATTATAAGGTTTATTTTTTTTATTTCTTTTCAGAAGTGTTATAAAACACTATTTACTTTACGAAACATGCCTATAAATTATTAAACCATAATGCCTTTTATATATACATGTATGTATGTGTGTGTGTCTGTGTGTGTGTGTGTATATATATGTATGTGTGTGTATATATATATATATATATATGTGTATATATATATATATGTGTATGTATGTCTTTATATAGGCAGTGTGACATTTTATGCCTGTATTCTTAGATTAGTATACATTTGGCCTTAATAGAAAGTTATACTGTGTTTATTTATTTGTGTATGTGTTTATTTATGTATTTATTTGTTTATTTTTTGCTTTCCAAGTGCCGTTAGCTATGAGCATCATAAATTTTTCATTTCCTCTTGTCTGTCTGTTTTTTATTTATTTTGCACTTAAGATTTTATTTACTAACGTTCTTGTCTGAAAATAGGTCGTTCCAGCTATTTATAGCTCAGTTCGGCCTATATCATGTTAAAACAAAACGCTATTTACAAGCACAGAGGGAAGCAGAATCCATTTTGTCTTTTTTTTTTTTTTCTTGAATGAAGTAAGCTTAAACTTTTGAATTGAGCTATTAGTATAGTTGTAGTATTTTTATATCACTGTAGTTGTAAAATCTCTCTCTGTCTCTCTTCCTTTTCCCCCCCTGCAGGAATCTTTGCTCCTCTCTCTAAAATCAGTAAATTCTCAGAACGACGCAGACCCATCCCTGTCTGCCCTCCTCGCCACATCGACCTCTCCCGGGTCAAGTCGAAAGTCGACACAGGTACACTTTCCTCTGACTAGCAGTGAAAGTGCCCTAGTTTTCCACAGTACAGTATATTTGTTTCCATGGTGCTCACATGATGCATAACCCTTCCCTTAATCCCTTACCTAAAGTGATTTGTGGAGGTAGTGATGAAGAATGATCATGTCTAAGATAAGCGAGAAAAAGAGAGGAGTAAGAAGGAAAGTAAGAATGAAAGTAACTGCAAGAGGTGAATGAATGAATGAATAAAGATGTACAGTGTATTAAAGAACCTACTGGTCAACATTTTGTACGAAATAGTACATGATTAAAACCTCTTGTATAGTTTTGATTGTGTAGATTTGTATTTACATAAATTTATTTTTTTAACACTGAAATTATTTGTCACATTTTTTTTCCATCATTATCTAAGGAGTGTGCTGCTCTAGGAAACTATTTAGCGATGAGGTGGTGTAATGTGATCCAGCACAAAGCCGAGTTACTTTTACCATTTGAAGTTTTCCAGCACATGCCGAGATGTTTTATTCGCATTAAACAACAGGCATTTGCCAACAAGTACAATTATTACTGTATTAATGAACAACACATCATACTTTTTATCCATTTATAATACAGTTAGATTTAATGTTGTGGAGCAGCCACAAAAAAACTAAAAAGTTAGTTCCTGATATTACTCACTCAGGAGCAGCTATAAACATTGTCTACTCACCAGACTGTCTTTATTGTTCTCTCTCCTCTATCCTGAAGACTTTCCCATAGTGGAATAACTTACTGACTGATACAAAGCTCTGACACTGAAGACTCCTTCCTTAAGTATTAATTAAACATCTCTTCACAGAAAACACCCCAGTAGTATCAGAGATTATATGTTGTTTGTTAAATGACTTTTTTTTTTTTTTGGTCAAATTTGTTTATATTATTAGTCTTAGATTATGCAAAGTGCCTGCCATTAAAGTCCCTGAGTAAGCTGTTACTATAGAAACAATAGAACAAGCTGCTGTTGGAGAAATTGAACCAACACATTCTGACCAATCAGATTTGAGAATTCAACAGCGCTGCTTTAGAAATCGAAGGTATTTTAATACCGGTCTGTTTTTTGTAATTATTATGGTCGGCTTTTTAATGCTTTGCAAACTGCTGCTGACACACACACACACACACACACACACACACACACACACACACACACACCTACTTTGTGCATAAGCACAAAGAGTACTGTGCACTCTGCCAATATTTTCTTAATCCTGATTAATAGAAATCATTACACCTTCTCTGTGCCACCTTGTTTATCAAAGGCTGTCCCCACAGCAGTGTAAGATATGGCATTAATTTTCTTTGTGTGTGTGTGTGTGTGTGTGTGTTGCATATTTGGAGGATGAGCATGAAGTTGTTGATTTGTTTTCCTATGCTCTCTGCGGCACACTCTTGTATTGGATTTTCGTGCAGAGCTTAACTGCAGAGCTTAACATCCTGATGTATGACTCTGTGTTTCTGTGTATAGTGCTTATAAAAGAGCATTGCTTTAAGAAAGGCATTGTTATTATAAAGCATGTTCTTCCCGTCCTTCGGTTTAATATTTTCTTTTTTCTTGACACAGCTGATATGTATATTAAAACAAATACCCTTACTCTACCCTTTTGGTATTAATAATTTGGATGTCTGACACATATAAGTGATTTTATAAAAATGTAGTTTTATGTGCTTTTATGAGAACTGGTATGGATGATTTGAGTGAAGTGAAAAACTCTCCAAATACATTGTGTAGAATGTTGATAATGATAATTAATAAGTGGGATAAGTCAGCAAATGCTCCTAGGTGGTAGAGATGGAACCTGTGGGATTTTCATTAAAAACAAATGTTTGTGGTCAATTAAACCAACTGATGCTTTTGATGAAGAGCATGCTATTATGGGAAAATAATCAACTATAGGGTAGTTTGATGAGGTCTGAGACAAAGCATAGTTACTGTTCCCAGTTGATTATTTAGTTATTTTATTTAGTTATTTTACTTTAATCCACAGCAATTTTCCAAGAATATTTTTTATGATCTACTAATGAATGTCATATTTTTAGTTACATTTAATTTTGTGGAATGTCCCTGAAACAAATTAGTTTCCTTACCAGACTTTTTTTTTTTCTTTTTTGAAGTGAAGATAATAGAGAATTTGGGAGGCGCAAAGTTCTGTCCTGTTGCAGAAAACTTATTAACTGTTGACACTGGAGACTCCTTCCATTTAAAAAAAAAAAAAAAAAAAAAAAGTCTGGATACAGAAAGCTTAACTATATCAATGTTAAATCATTGATTTCAATGAAGAATTAAATTTTATGAAAAAAATGACATTAAAATGTATTTAATTATTAAAATAACACCGTGTATTTATTTGAACAAACTCTCAAAAGTGATTAAAAAATTACAAAAGCAAAAACAATACATCTATCTATCTATCTATCTATCTATCTATCTATCTATCTATCAGAAACATTATAGATTAGATGTTTATATATATATATATATATATATATATATATATATATATATATTCGGCGTCAGTTACAAAAGTTTGAGAACCTCTGCTCTAGAAACAGTATATTTCTAGTGTATGTGACTGTATTGGCATGGTTGCTGTTACAGAAAATTACTCCAATTCAGAGTAAAAATTTAACCAGCGCTAGGGTATAGGATTTAATAGTCGACAATTAAATAGTGATTTCAAGACTTTGGAATGATATGGTTCTTTGTTATAAATATTTTCTTTAAAGTAGAAAACAAAAAGTTGAAACGTCAAAACTCTCGATTTGTATCTTTCTCTTATGTTCTTCATTTATTTTTGGTAGAAATGCTTTCAGCTATTATCTTTGCTTCATTATAATTAATCCTTTCTATCTTTCCTTGTATTATCTACTAAATTGCACTTACTTTTTTTCTTCTACACACATACAGTACTGTGCAAAATTTTAGGCACACTATTTTTTTTTAATACAAACTTTGTTATATATTTTTATTTTATGACTTCTACATTATCAAGTCAGTACAAAATTTACAACATTTTAAATTCTAGCACAAAATTAACTGTTACAGAAAAATGTTTGTATGTCAGAAAAGAAAGCAGCATATTATGCAAGAAACAAAAAACATAATGAAGGCTGCTGGGTTTTTCTGAAAATATAAGAAGTAAGTGCGACAGTCAAAGTCTCCAGAAGAACCGTGTCTGGTTCTGCAAGATGCTCAATAAAACTTACAGCTCATTTCCTTATAAAACTGCACACACTGTACCAGAGACTACTATTTTTATTTTTATTTTTTGTCACATGAAATATTGACTTTTGTTTCATTTACTACTGTTTACTGCTCTTTACGGTATTTTTTTGAAAAAATTTAGAAACATTTAATTTCATTATTTTGAAGCCATCTTTGCTCTACAGCATTTCTTTGCATGTGCCTACAATTTTTGCACAGTACTGTACATGCCTTTAGTGCCTTGAGCCACAACCCCCTCCTGCCCTTTTATATTTCATTTCCTCTCTTTCCTCTTGATTTTCTGTAGAGGGCTGAGTCACGTGTCACTGTTCACGCAGGCCCTGTAGGGTGCTCCATGAGTCACGGAATCAGTGGGACACACACTACAGGCTTCAAATCGCTGCTCCGTGCAGCCCTCTATCCCATAATGACAGTATCCCAGCTTCACTCTTATGTTTAAGAAGCTTTAATGATACAATCATTCTAATGCCTGTCAGTAGTAAAAGAACACATCTTGGTGGTGGGCCATTCAGGCTGGCGGTGAGCTTTTTTAGTGCTCCCTAGTGTGTCTTCTGATTTGAAGTAGTGGATTTTTGTGCATCCTGTTGATACATTGTCCTGAGAGATGTGTGTTTAATGAGCAGATCTGTTGGCATCAGGAGTGAGAGGTGGTCGAGATGTATGTGTGACATCATTGCCCTCACTACTTTGTACACAATGGGCCTGATTTAGAAAGTGCACTCTTATGGAGGTGAATTATGTTGTGTGGGGACAAGCATTGTTGTGGGGACATCCATTGACAAGTATTTTTGGCCGCAACAAACAAAAAAAAACCTCTGAAATCCTGTATGGACTGCTTTCAGTACGGTTTGTTTGGAAAAATTGTAACTGCAGCATATATAAACTTTTGTATTTTAAACTGGAAAAAAAAAAGAGCCAGTCATGTTCCAGTATGCAAATGCAGGCTGTGCATAAAGTTTCAGAGGTATATCAGTGGTCCTTTCATTCCCATACAGGGTGTATTTCCTTCTGTCCTTTATTTCTTCCTTTCTTTCTTCCTTATTCTCTGGTTAATCTCAATGACACTGTATTTCCCTGTGGTCTTTTAACTTGTTCTAAATCCCGAAAAAGATGGCGAGGCAACAACTGTTTATATTTGCTATAATATAAGCGATGACAAGAACTAACTTGTTTTATGGTTTTCAAATTATTGTGGTTTATGATGAATAATATACTTTGGGACATGCTGTTATTGGAACATAATCAACTTTGTCCTTTATTTTGTGTCAGGCTGCATCACACTATGCTTTTGTTTTTAGATACGTCACTTTGATATAAGTCAATTATTTTCCAATATCAGCACATCATCAAATGTTTCATTCCTTGCATATTGTCCTTAAGGTCATTCTTAATTCACAGATGAGTTTTTGGATTTAATGATGCACAATTCCAGAGGCATGATATCATCAGTCAATAAAAATAATTACAACAATTAGAATAAATAACAGCACACAGTTCATCTACATTTCCATTAGTACTGTGCAGCACTGTCATATTTCTCTCAAAAATTATTCTGTGCACTTCATCTTATCATTTACCCAGTCACATAGAGAAACTGAAACAATCCATTGGTCTTTTTTTTTCTCTAATCTGACTCTGTAGCATCTCATTAGTGCATCCTTTGCAGACTTGCTGAGAAATTAATTGCAGTTTCTTTTTGTTTTCAGGGTTTTATGTTTTGTTTTGTTTTTATTTTTTAATCAGTATAATTTATTTTAACAATTAGATAGCTTAGTTGAGCAGTCACAGCTTGGGGCATGTAGGGCTAATCAAAAATGGCAATATACTACAATATACAGATATTAAGGATAAGTTGCTCCTGTAATTGCTCGGTCATTTAACTCAGACAGTTCAAATCTTAGCGTCTATGCAAGTGGTTCAGCAGCTATAGTGGAAGCAGACTTAAATGAATTAATGCAGTAAAACTCAAAATAAAATCTCACAAATGTGAAAAATAAAAGGATGTGATATTGGATCCAAAATAAATCCGATTTTGTACATATAATTATGACAGCTATATAAATGAAATTTTCCCATTGTTGACTTGACTATACTGATACCCTCCTCAGGTACTCAGAAGTAGCCTCATATAATTTAGCTGTAAAATAAAACAAACAGAAAAAATAGACAAATGTGAGGATGTTGCTGTAAATTTATCAGTGAACTTCTCTACTGAAATTCAGACAGCTCACTATAGAAATAAAACAAAACAGAAATGAAGATAATGACTTTTTTTTTTTTTTTTTAACTGGTTTAAAAATCTCAGTGGATCCAGAGCTGCTTCTGGAAACACTGGGAACAGTGCAGGAATAGACATTGAATGGGATGCTAGCCCAATACAAAGGAATGACACAAACTCACTCACATTTGCGCACAGATACACACATTCACAACTAGGGTCAATGTAGGGTGGCTAGAACACCTACTGGCAGGCTTTCTAATTCCTTTATGTATTTATGTATTAATTTGTGTTTGATTTGATGTAAGAAACTGTAATAATAACAAGATAAGCTTAGTTCAGATATCAAAGTATTTTATAAACCAGCCGGTTGCAACAGATTGCTATTTAGACATCTCAGAAATCTTTGTCAGGACAGAAGTGCATAAAACACAGGTGGTTATTAACCATGGTGTCATTAAAAGCAATATTTAATATTAGAGGACAGCTAACCCCTTTGCTAAAAGCCCCAAAATTCTTGCCACTTCAATAGAGCTATAAGCTCATGCAGCATTTTTTGCACAGGCACATTTATACAAGCTGTATGATCTGAATGTGCATTTTTGCGCTGAAGAAAATAAGGTGGTGGACGTCCATTCCCTAGAGACCAGCATTTCTGGACTGCATGGCCAATTTTGTGGCAGAAGGAACAGATTTTGCCTTGCTTAATATGTGAGTGGTATCTCACACTTTGATTTGAGCACACTTTTGTGTTGCATTTAACTGCTGAAATTTGAAGATCTGTCTTTTCACATGGAGCTGTGAGTGGTGGCTGTGCAGATAGTAGACCTATAGTCTGTACATGTGATTGCTCCAGCTGACTGTAGGTTCACAGCTGGATGCTGGTGGGCGGCACCATTACCATGCACAGACGATATAACTGGATCAGATCTGAGTGAAGGAGATAGTGTGGGCGGAACCTCACTTTTCATCTTGTTAGTTTGATCCAATCTGCGACTGGAACTTCTCAGTGATGTATTCTCCGCATGTGGCATCATCCTAGTGCAAATTAGAGGGCCTGAGTGTGAAACAGTGGTCTTGATTAACTTGGCACAAAATTAATCTAAAGCCATTTTATAGTGTAATAGCGTTTGTTCGAGCTCAGCTATGCATTCAGTGAGTGCTGTACTCTGCTCTGCCCAGTTTTGCTTCTCGTGTGCAAAACTGTCGATCTGCAAACGCAATCCCACCATTTAATTATTGAGGGTTATACTTAACTCAAACATTCTCTTAAACGCAAGTACAGCATCCTCAAAAGAATCCAGGCTATTTCTGTACACAAAGTATCCAATAGCCAATATACTACGTTTATTAAACTTTGGCTTGCTTAAGAAAAAACGTTGGTCTTTATTGCCTTTTTTAGTGTGATGTTCCGAAAAGAACCAGTCTAGAACAGACTCCAACCTCCATGTTGCATGCTAGTTAATGTCTCTTTCATATCATCAGCCCACATTCGCATGTATTTTTGTTCCTCGTCTTTCCCTCAGTCATTGTGTATAAAGCTTATGATCTTTCTCAGATTGTGCAGGTCGGTGCGCTTGATACACTGTTGCAAATGTCTCTCTCTCTCTCTCTCTCTTTCTTTATATGTGTGTGTATATATATATATATATATATATATATATATATATATATATATATATATGTGT
>JANDJT010000228.1:24378533-24401252 GCA_024331685.1 Stegophilus panzeri
AGAGCTTACAGAGCTTACAAACTGCAGTTTTGTCATCATTCCACACAAGAGACATCATCTTTACACACAGCACGAAAGCAGTGTGTTTTCCCGCCCTCTTTTGTTTGACAGGATATAATCGGCCCTGATTATCGGATGTTTTTAAACTATCAGCCGATAGCGTGAAAAATAGCCTACATCAGTGCATCTTTAGTAAAAAAAACAAAAACAACAGTAACATTCAGATTCATTTTCAAAAATAATTATCATATACCTTTCAACGATGAAGTGATACTGATTAACTTCAATTAAAGATCACTTGTGTTTCAATCGGATTTTCTTGTCTTTTTCATGGTTCAGTCTGACTATTTATGCCCTGATCCACAAAGAGCTTACAGTGCATGTACATGATCTTATTGAATTTCCAAAACCTTTCATATACTATATAACACAGTGAATCCCATCATCAACAAGTGGAGAAAATGGAGTTCCTCAGTGGCATTACCAAGAACAGGATGTGCATCCAAAATTGACAAAAGGCCATGAAGAAAACTTATCAGAGAGGCTGCCAAGAGACCTACAGAAATATGAAAGGACTTGCAGGAGTATCTGACAAATACTGGTCACTCCCTATATATATGACAACAATCTCTTGTATGCTTCACATGTCTGGGCTGTATTTGATGTTTGGTATGGTGGCTAGATAGAAGCTATTTCTTAGAAAACAACATCCAAGCAGGATTAAATCACCCTAAACCAGGAGTATTCAATCTTATCTGCAAAGGGCCACACCAGTCTTTTCTGGATAAGATTGGACACCCCTGCCCTAAACCATGTGGTAAAAAGTGTTATGGTCTGATGAGACCAAGGTAGAACTTTGTGGGCATAATTCTAAAATATATGTTTGCTAAAAAGCAAGATCGCTTGTCACCCAAATAACATCATACCCATGGTGAAGCATCATGCTATGAGGCTGCTTCTCTTCAGCTGGGAATGGGGTTCTAGTCAAGTTACAGGGAATAGATAGATATTACAAGAAAAAAGGTTGATTTAACAAAATATTAAAGAGTGTGCACACTTGTACAACCAGGTTATTGTAAGTCCCCCCCCCTGCCTAAATCCCCACCCCCATCCCAAACAAAAAAAAAACATTTCTGTCTGTTTTTCCCTTGGATCTTGTTGGTTGTTATATCACATTAAATGTGGAAATAGGGGTGTGACTTTTTATGTGTACTGTATCTTCACAAAATCTTATTGACTGAGCCAGGCTGAAAAGTGTGATGAAATAGAAGTCAAGAAGAAAGTTGTGATTAGTTTTGATAATACCACAGTGCTTTTGAATTCTCAAATCTGATTTATTTTCTATAACACCAGCTCTTCCTGTACCTTTAAATTCAGAATAGAGGAAATTTGTGGAGGGGGTTGTTGGTATCATGGCAAGCAGGCTGGTGAGGAAACAACTGTTTATAGCTGCTATAACATCTGTTTTTTGTGGATGTTCCACATGAATTGTAACTATAAATGGATAAATACTATGATAATTCGTTGTATTAATACAATACAGATTGTAATTGTAGGCAAAGCAAGTAATCAAATAATCAACAGTAACTTCTTGCTTCTTACATCCTTAAGTGTTTTATTCTTTACATCAGCATATACTAGGCACAATATAAGTGTATTTTGTCAGCATTGTTGGAGGCTAATGGATTTTTTTGTTTTGTTTAAAAAAAATGTGTATAATTATGCTGCTGTTTTGTTCTTTTTAAAACTTACACCAGGGACCCGTAGTCTTTGTGTAAGTGCATGCTCACCTCTCGTTTTCATGTGCAGCTTAGTAGAGATTGTGTGCGTGCACAAACACGCACACACACTGGGTTATTATCTGCCTCTAGCTTTCCCAAAAAAAAATTCTCCCCTACTTGTTTGAGTTCAAATCAATACCTTGCTTTTTCCTCTCATCTATCTAATTCACTACTTTTCTGTTACAGTATTCAGTATTTGCTGACCATTCCTTTGTCTCTGCTACATTTATTTATTTATTTATTTATTTATTTATATTTTTCCTGTGATTGGTCTGAAGGTTTAGCATCAATAAAGGTGAGGTCCTTACCAACACTTGCAGGTGATGTGGATGTTCAGACAGGTAATTAACAGTACGTGTTGGACTTTAATTAAAAACTAACCGTTGCTTTTGTTCAATTGTGACCTGCAACACTAATTATAGTAGGCAAGACATACTTAAGTGGTTCAAGTAAAGCAGAGAATTTACCTAGTTGTTGGCACATTTTGTAAACCTTTGTGCAAGCACTGTGCTTTTAAAACGTTTTCTTCTTCTAGCTCACGTGTCAAACTCAAAGCCCATAGGTTAAATACAGCCCTCTGCCTTGTTTCATTTGGCCCGTAGTAACTACGACTCAACATTTTCACACTACTTAGAATTCACAGCAGACCTGTAGCATTGCGACCTCAATAGTGTTGTGCACACACCACTGTACAGCACATGAGCTTGCAAACTCACTGTGATGAAATGTTGATTTTAAACAACACCTACAGTATGTGCTGCATTTGACTTCAAAAATTAACTTTTTATTTTATTTGTTGAAGCAGAACAGCACGAGAAAGACAAAGACATGAAATGGAGAAATATAAAGCTGAGTTACATGATTGCAGCAACATGCTTGTGCATAGATCTTGATAATTTTTTTCTCTCTTTTTTTTTTTTTTTCTTTCTGTGCTAGATTGTCATTATTTACTGATTTAAAAATAACCTGATGCCTAGGCTTGTTTTTACTTAGTATTTATGTATTTATGCAGACATAAAGGTCTGGTTCTGCTGAACCTTATAAAATGCAATTACAACAAATAGCAATGAAATAATATTTGTCTCACACATTTTATTATGGATCATTTTGTTTTATTTCTTGTTATTTACAAGTCACTGAAAGGTGCTTGGGTTTTAGTTTCTCGTCGTGTGTTGGTCTTGTGTGATTAAGTGACTATAAATCCCAAAATGTGTTCCAAAACACTTGGGGGTTTGAATCCCACTTCCACCCTGTGTGCGTGGAGTTCTCCCTGTGCTTCGGGGCATGTTCTCCCTGTGCTTCGGGGGTTTCCTCCGGGTACTCCAGTTTCCACCCCTAGCCGACAGACATACGTTGTAGGCTGATTGCCATTTCCAAATTGTCCATAGTGTGTGTGTGTGTGTGTGTGTGTGTGTGTGTGTGTGTGTGTGTGTGTGTGTGATTATACCCTGCGATGGATTGGCCCCCCATTCAGGGTGTCCCCCACCTCATCCCCTGAGTCCCCTGGGATAGGCTCCAGGTTCCCCATGACTCTGTGTAGGATAAGCAGTACAGAAAATGGATGGATGGATTTTTGATATTTATAATCAATTTGATAACCATAATCACACTATCACACTAAACTCAAATGGTTTCCTGTTGAGTCTGGCTCCTCTCAAGGTTTCTTCCTTTTGTTGCTTCAGGGAGTTTTTCATAGCCACTGGCCCTGGCTTGCTTATTGGGATTAAATTGAAATAAAAAAATTATATCCAGATTTGTGTAACGCTGCTTTGTGCTAATGCCCATTGTTAAAAGTCCTATACAAATAAAATTTAATTGAATTGAATATTTGGAACATATATCAGGCCTAGTTGGCCAGTAGGCGTAAGTCAAGTGGACTAGTCTATTAGTCTTTTTCATAGTTAAGGCAAAAACTGATTAGTGCATTATACTTCACACAAAATTATATCAAAATTAATACAAAAAAAAAATAGACTTATCCAGCATAGCCTTAAGCAATGTGCAGTTAACTGTAGACTGCAGAATTTGTTCATATAGTCTGAAATATTAGTTATACAACCTTTTTCCATCTGCCTGCATTTCTTTATTATCTGGTAAAAGTCATAATATTGGTGTATTGAAGAGCAGTGATGAAGCGTTTGTCATCATTTACTCTTACAACACTGCTTTTTTTATCAGCATTGTACATTCCCGTTTCTACAGTGTAAGCGATGACATGTGTTCATTGATGATTTGACAGCTGGTATTTATGCTATCTACAAACTGAATCTATTTATGTCTGTTTTTCAATGGCATACATACAAAAACTTGATCAAAGCAAAAACGTTGAAAGCAATAAATTGCTCTCAAACTGGCAATTAAAATAGTTTTAAACATTGTTTGTTAAACTTGCTCTTTATTTATATAATATGATCTTTGCAGAAAGCCTGAGTAAGTGTAGAATGTAATTTAAATATTTCATTGTAGTATTAGGAAAAAGAAGTGTAAAAATACAGTCTGAGACCACACTGATAATTTGAACATTGAACATTGATTTTTTTTTTCCCCATTTAAAATTGGAAGCAAATAGATGATTTTTTTTAAATATTTAAAAACAAAAAGTTTTTAATAAAGTATTCAGTATTCAAGATGTTGTCCTATTTCTATGTCTCTGTTTAAATGTAAGAAAATTTGTCATATTGATCATGTTAACTGCTTTGTACAAAAGGTCAGATTTTCCTCATGCTTAATCTCTTGTTCAGATGTCAGTCCGATGGATTTGATCTAAAATAGGCAATAAGGTTTTGCACAAACTTTTTTGCTGACTCAAGTACACAGAGGCAAACCTAGATTATGTGGGGGCCCCAGGCAAAATAAATGCGTGGGATCCTTCTGACAGATTTATGTTATTATGTCTTCAGATTACCCAGAGATATTGTTATGACCCTTTACCTCTATGCAAGAATCGCAGTAGACACATACCAATTACTGCCCAATAACAAGATAACACCATTCCTGTGACCAAGCACAGTGGTGGTAGCATCATGTTCTTGGGTTCCTTTTCAGCAGGAGGAACTGTAAAGCTTGTTGCCATCCCAGGCAAAATGAATGGGAATAATATTTTTGAGGATGACCTGTTCCCATAAGACATCTGCATTTAGGACAAAATATATGTTCCAACAGGACAATGAGCTAAAACACTTGAAAAACTAGCAAGCTCAGAAAATCTGTGGCATGACCTGAAAATTGCTGTCCACCAACATTCTCCATCTAAACTTGGCAGAGCTGATGAAAATTTGCATTGAGGAATGAAAGACAGGTGAGACGACTCAAATCTGTAATTGCTTCAGAAAGATAATTCACACTTTTGGGGTGAATGCTTAGCAAGTAAATAATATGAGACATCATAAGGAAAGAGAAATATCAGGGTATAAATAGACAAACTAATCAAGGGCTAAACTAAGAACAGGCACACACATTAGGAAACAGACAAATGATGTGACAAGGATGGAGACAGAAACTAAATAAATAAAAAGCAAATGTTGTGAAGCACTTGCAGCACTGGGAAAATGCTCTGTATGCTGATGGAGAAGTCATGACACTGTTTAGAAATGTAGTTTTTACTCAAGATGTACACTGAACTATCTGCTAAATTAGATCACTTAATAACCTAAAACCATTGCATAATCAATATCCATAACCATGTTCATTTCTGTGCCAAACCTAACCCTGTTTGAGTTTCTGCATGATGCCTGTACTCATGTGAGGGCCCATTCTTGTCACTTGCTTTAGGGGAGATAAATGTTACTTATATTCCTCTGTAATTGTAGCATTGATTTGCTTTTCTGAGCTTTTATTGAATCATGCATGACTGAGATTTAACACCATTGTTCTGAGCCTTGTTCCTGCTCCTCACTGCCCTTTCTAGTTTTCTATTAACTGACTGTCGCACAACTATTCATCTGTTCTGTTCTGCAATTTTGCAGATGTTGAGAGGTGAGAGGTAGTCTTTTTCAGTCATTTTAATTCTTTCATTTGTGGAAAGTTGATTGTTTCTGCACTGTGGAAGTGCAGTGATTTCATCCACACCTTAGAGGTTTGAGGTTGTTGTTTTGTCTTTTTTTTCTTTGGACTGCTGAATTGTGGTCATTTTTCTTTTTCAGAGTGCAGTTGTTTTGTTCTGTCAGCATGGTTGAGACTGATTGCTAAGAACACCGTTGTTTGTTGCATTCTGTCCCCCTGAGTTATCCCACTTGTTTAATTTCGCTTTAATTTGCTTCCCTTATGGCATGCAAAGAAGCCAAATGGCTTCTTGAAAGAATGGAAAAGTGAGCAGACGTTGTCTCTAAAGGCAATGCTGAAAAAAATAATTGACTCAGCTGTTTGTTTTTATTGGAATTTGAAGTGTGCAAAACACAGGGTGGTGTCAAAGGAAATATATTAATTTTGTACCCACAGTGTGACTTAAAGTAACTTTGAGATTGGTTTTGAGTGTGTGCATTAATACCACCAAAGGGTGGTATTTTAGTGTAAATTTGTGATATTAATTATTTACTAAAAATTATTAGTGTCATGGCTGATTCTTATGACAGCAAGTCTTTATATTCTAGATTCAGTGAAAATAACATTTACATGAAGCCTGGTAAAAGACTTTCATTAACAAACATCATGTGAACAGGATACATTTGTGTCTACGCTCCTTTATTTTATTTTCACCTTATATTTCATGTTTTGAACAGTTATTTGATATCTCACCACCTTCTATCTCAGTTGCACTTGACACTATTTCTGCACTGTGAAGGTGCAGGGATTTCATTCACACCTTAAAGGTTTGAAGTTTGTTGGTTTTTTTTTTTTACTCCTGGATTGTGGTCATTTTTCTCGTTCCACATGCAGGATGGTTGAAGCTGATTAGTAAGAACAGCATTTGTTTGTTGTATTCTGTCCTCCTTAAATTGCCCCACTTAATTATAATTAATTAGATAATTGTAGTTCATTTTGCTTTTAATTGCTTTTCTTACTGAAGGCAAAGAAACCAAATGCTTTCTTAAATAAAATAAAAAAAGTAAAAGTGGGCAGACTTCATCTCTAAAGGCACCAATGATAAAAATAATTGGCCTAGCTCTCCACCTTTCCTTTCCATCTGCTATTAACAGTATGAAAATTGTCTTAACTGGCTGTATTATAACTTTAACTTTAGACTGGAGTGGACCTTATTCTTTATGCCATAAGTGTTCTGTAATTAATGTGCTGTTTAAAGGCCATCTGAATCTCCAAAGGAGGCATGAGTTCTACAGGCTACATTTAGTTCATGAAATGTGAAAGGCATTTAATCAGACAACACCCCCCCACCCCCAAGACATGGTGCATGGTAATCCATTAGCCTCTAACTTGTTTCATTAATGAACTCCTTGGCCCATGAAGGTCTCTGAATGTGAAGGCTTAATGACATCATGTCCCAAATTCATTTGGAAAGGCATTAAAGGCCTGACCTGACTCCTCCTGCTGCGTCTGATCTTGGCCTTTTAAGTGGTGGGAATGAGAGGTTTAGGTCCCTGCTCATAGCACACACTTTTCCATCACTGTGCTCCATTAATATTGGGCAGAGTTACATTCACTGGCTTTGAAGTGCACTTAATGCACTTTGAATCAGGCCATGTGGTAAATCTTTTTTTTTTTTTTCTTCCAATTTCTGTATATATTTGATGACAGGAATCATGGCGTTAATTTGTAAAATGTACAATTAGCCCCTGATTTACCAAACATCATCTCTAAATATGCACACTAATAGATTCTATATGGGATTGTCTATTTCACATGAGGACTATAGCACATCTTATATGTTTTGCTTGTTTTTTCCCCCAAATTTGGGGGTGCTTCTTTCGAAAGGTGCAAAATACAGGATGGTCGCCAGGAAATTTACCACACACAATGCAATTTGTTAAACCCAAAAGTCACAGTGGGTGCTTTCACATATGTAATGTTTAGTCCATTTGAATTGAACCCTGGTACATTTTCCTCTTGGTGCGGTTCGTTTGTGCAGGTGAGAACACAGCAATTGGATTCGGGTGCAGACCAAAACAACCGGTCCTGGACCATCTCCACCACCTCACAGAGATGGTCTTGGTATGGTTCCAATCTATAGAGCAGTTTGATTGCCGTGAGAAAGCAATTCGATCCTGAATCAGCCCAAATACAGGAAGTGAACTAAACATGCTGTCTGTTTTGGCTTGCGGATGACATTTTTCTGTAGATGTGAACTGCAAGACTGTGGTGCAAGCCACAAACTCAGCCAAAGAACAGAGCTAAGTACTGTGGAAATGCGATGTGCTCTGGAGATTTAGAGTGACGAGCAAAAAGAGTAAATAAAAAGTGGATACGATACACGTTATAAATTAATATGTAAATTCTACAACCCCTGGCAAAAATGATGGAATCACCACACTTGGAGGACCTTGTTTTAATTAATGGCATATTTTTCCAGATCAAGTAGAGGAAAAGATTATGTAATCACTCAGTGTTGAGGAAAAAATGATGGAATCAGCAACTACAACAACAATTTAAAAAAAATCACAGTTAGTACTTTGTTGCTCCTCCTCAGGCTTTTATGACGGCCTTCACTAAAGAAAAACAATATTCTCCATCAGGCTGGTTCCAACTTTCTCGAATAGCGGTTGACAGATCAGCTTTGCAGGATGGAGCCTTGTCGTGGACCAATATTTAAAAATTTCATATCATAAATGAGTGGGGAAATTTGATTGTTTTCTTTAAGCAGTCATCTTAATATGTTTCATTAGAATGGCACCAGACAAAAGTTCCAGCATCATATCTTTGGTCAACTCTCTTGTTGGAGCCATGTTTCCTTTCAAAAAGTCCAAGGTTGAGGTCTGTAGCCCTCTATTTTAACTGCAAACTAATTTGCATTTTTAGACTTGTGCTGGTATTTGTTTTAGAACTGCAAATTACAAGGTGATTGCATATTTTTCCTCTACATGATCTGGAAAAGAATATGCTGTTAATTAAACTAATTTCATTTAACTTGCTTGAGCTATGTTTCACAAAGGGAGAATTTGCAACTATTAAACAAAAATTGTTTTGTGTCATAACTGTGCTTTGTTTATTTGCTACGAAGTAAAAAAAAAACCCAGGTGAACATCCTCTAAGTGTAATGATTCCATACTTTTTGCCAGGGGTTGTAGTAATTATATAATTATCTAGTAATGTATTGAGTGTGGCTCCATGTTCTCCAAAGGTTTGTTTAATTTAATGAATTGTGTTTGAAGTTTGGTCAGTTATTTTGGGGTAGATTGACAGCATTGAAGTAACTAACATACCTCAGCCAGCCATTACTTTCTGCACTGCACAATTCTCAGTGTTATGTTTATGGTTTATATAACCTTGCACAACTCAAACCTTGGAGATCTGAAATATCAGAATGTGCATGTGTGTAGGTTTTTGTGAGTGATTTTTTTTTTTTTTTTTTTTTTATATAGCAAGACTTTTTCCCTACCCTTTGCTATTTTAACTGTAGCTTGTGAACTATACATATACTAAACTATTTTTATTATTGTCACAATTTTTATCTTTTTATCTGAACTATCATCTCTCTTTTTTTCCAGGTGCTCTGTCACGTAGCTGTTCCACGTCATCCTCCTCTCTGGACTCCAGACATGCCCCTGTCCTCCACCCAGCAATTCCAGCACCTCAACAGAGACGTCCCCTTCGTCCTCGGCAGGAACTAACACCTCCAAACTCCAGATCTACTCCTCCACCATCCTTGCAGTGTGGTACTGTCACGCACATGCTTATCTCTGCTTCTGGAAACCAGCTAGGAGTGTGTTAGCCATTACAGATAAGGCTCATGAGCATGGCTTATCTACAGCAGTGCAAAGTGTCCTGAGTAGATTTGTGATTTAGGCATTTAACCACATGAATGGCCCAGATGGATCAGTCCATTTACATAAGCACAGTGATAATTACTGGTGCCACTGTGATTATGGTGTTATTAATGATTGAAAATAATGTTTGTTGATAACAGAGAATGCGGATGCTGTTTGACGTTGGTTGAGCGATGATTGCAACGTTAATGATGTCTTTGTAGTGGAGTGAGAATATTATGATTATGTGATGGATGAAGCTGTGCTCTGGATGTGTGTTTTTAGGCTTAGCACGCAGCAGGACTCCGTCAGCTTGCAGCTCAGTAACAGATGTTCCCATGTTACGATTGGGAGAGCGAGTTCTCGTGATCGGTCAGAGGACGGGAGTTGTCCGATTTTATGGCAAGACCAGCTTTGCCCCAGGTAGGCCTCTCTGTCCATGGACTAGACTTGTTATCATTGTGTTTAGGAGTATCACAACATTAGAGCCTTGGTATAGCTTATTTAGTTCTTATCATATTGTGTTTTCACATACACTCACTGAGCACTTTATTCGGAACACACGTACACAACACTCTTTTATGCAATTATCCAATCAGCCAATCATATCGCTGCAGCACCATGCATAACATCATGCAGATATAGGTTTAAGCGCTTCGGTTAACATTCACATCTAAAAATAGAATGGGGAAAACATGTGATCTCAGTGATCCTGGAATGGTTGTTAGTGCTGGGCTAGTCTGAGTATTTTAGAAACTGGTAATCATCTGGAATTTTCATGCAGCAGAATGGGGCGAAAAACAAGAAACATACAGTGAGTGTCAGTTTTACAAGTGGATGAGAAAGGTCAGCTTGAGTTGACAGGAGCGCAATAGTAACTCAAATAACCACTCTTCACAACCATGGTGAGCAGAAAGGCATCTCAGAATGTACAGCACACTGAGACTCGGCAAACAGACTAATAGGGATGAAAAGGCTCCAGCTAAAGTGTTCTTCAGTTCCAGCTAAAATGTTCTTCAGTTTGTGGGGAAATCTACAGTATTAAATACTCTGCAAGCTTATAACAGAGGGTTTTCACTGGGAAAGTTTGCAGAGTTCCTCTTTAGGAAGCTAGAAACTTGAGGTTAGATTTCTCTCCTCATTTTCTTACCAGGAGACTCTTACAAAAATGCATGAACAAACAAACGCTTGCCAGAAATGAAAAACTTTTTATTTTTATTTTTTTTTTATAAATGAAAACTTTGGGCTGCTTCTAGCTTGAAGTAGTAATGAATTTTTAACAAAAGTATAAATTGCCAATGAAAAAAAACCTCAACAAAAAACAGAATAAAAATATAACATGACAACATGAATACAAACTAAACTCCCCAACATAATAGGAATAAACAATGCCTTTTTGAAAACATCAATATTTTAAGGCCTTCTGAAAATGTCCAGGATTTATATCTACTATTTTGGTAAATTATTTTCTCCTTATACCAAGTGCAATCGATTGGCAAAACACATTTTATCTTTAAAGTATTGTTCAAGCTGCATGGCTAAATCACGAGACCTTAAACCATGTCAAGTTTGAAATCATTTTAAATGGACTTTATTTTTGCTTCTGGATGCCACAGTGCTAAAAATGGGACGAAATATTGCAGAGGTAAGAAACAACAGAAGTTAAAGCCCAAATATCTTTCTTCCTTAAGTAGGAAGCATCAGTCTAGTAGGAGGCGTGGGCCAAAGTTTTAAGGCACAATTATGTGTTGAAAGTGATGCAGATGATAATTATGGAATCTCTAAAGGGCCATGGATAGAAATATTTGCTTTATTTTCCAGTGATAAGCTTATCACCTGCCTATTAATTGGAGCTATAGAGCTTTTTATTCTTGGAATTTTCACAGCCTTAGATAGACTCATTGTTTTCAAGCCCAGTGAAAGAAATTATCATTATATTTGCCCAAAACAGCTAAAGAGAAACCAAATGAATTTGATGCAATTTAAAAGTGATGTTTATCCCATATGTATACGATGGGAGAGATAAAGTCATGCATGTCCATCCAATCTTATCTGCAAAAAGTGTGTTTGGCTACAGGTTTTCATTCTTGATGAATAGGAGCCACACCTAATAGTCACAACTAAATACCAAGTTACAGTAAGTTGATTAAACAAGCAGAATCAGATGTGACTCCTGCTTGCTTGGAATGAAAACCAACAGCCACATTTGCTCACATTTGCAGATAAAATTGAAAACCCCCTGCAATAAACCATGAGAGAGACGTGATGCCAAAGGCATGTACCTACATTCTGCAGACTGATAGAACACGTCTCTCTCTCAGCACCAGAAATATTTGCCTCATGCCTCTCTGCAGAGAGTAGTGACAATGCTGCTCTTATGCGCTTACTTACAGTAACTGCTAAGTCAAGATCATATTTATTCCATTATTAAATTCCATAAGCTTTCACACATACATGCTTTGCTATAATTTAAAATATATGTGCACCCTTAAATTTACTATGTTCTTACTGGAACAAGTTTATCTTTCATTAGGAGAGTGAGCACACACAAATTTATCCTACATGCTCACAAAACCTTTTGTGTTTTAACTTTTTAAAGGTTTCTAGTGCTACAACACCACCAAGAGTCATCAACAAGGTGGAATAGGTTACAGGTTTGGTTTACAGAGCACGGTGTCCCCAAATGAGTAATCGCTAAGACAGGCAAGGAAGCACAGCTGGGCTTTTTGTAACTGTGAAAAAATATTAATAATATGCATGAATTTGCATAAACTTTAGAAAGATACTAAGAATAAAAGAAGCTAATAGGGCCAACAAAGTAATGTAATGCATTCCCTTTGTATTTTCAAGGGTTTGATAGACTGACAAACTGGACAGCCAAAACAATCTTGAACCTATTCCCTGGCTGTATTTGGACTGTTAAGTACTTGATGAAACAATATACAAGCTTCCTCATGGAAATAGATAGCTCGTATTAAGAGCTGTCAGGTGAGATGATGTATAGTATACAGTATAAATAATCAGTTTTCTAAACCTAAGAGTGCAGGTTATACTCCTCTGTTTCTAAGTGTTCGATATGTAAGGAGTAAATCACTTTGGGCACCTGCTGTTATAGGAAAATAATCAATGACTAGGTGGAGTGATACAGCCCAATGCAAAGTGGAGTCACTGTCCACCTGAAAATGTGTTATTTTCCAATAGAAAGCATGTCCTGAATTGTTTTATTCCTCTTATACTACAGGAATTTTCCAACAGTAACATTTAAAAAAAAAAAATATTAAAGTATGACATATACTTTTTAGAAGTTTATAATTATGTGTAATATTGTGGAATGTCTATGAAACAAGTTAGTTCTTATACTATAAATTATAAACAGTATACATTATAAATACTATAAATGATAAACAACATAAACTATAAACAGAATAACTTACAACTATAAACACTAAAAATAAATATAAGCCATAAATAGTATAAATTGTAAGCAATATAAACTATATAAATAGTATAATCTATAAATAGTATAAACTACACTATATGGACAAAAGTTTGTGCACACCTGACCATCACAACCATATGTGCTTCTTTCCTAAACTTTTGCCACAATGCTTGAATCACACAACTGTGAAGAATATATTTGTATGCTGTAGCATTACAATTTTTCTTCACTCGAACTAAGAGTCCCAACCCTGTTACAGCATGACAATGTCCCTGCGCACAAAGTGAGGTCTATGAAGACAGGGTTTGCCGAAGTTCGAGTGGAGTGTCCTGCACAGAGCCCTAACCTCAACCCCACTGAACACCTCTGGGATGAACTGGACTGAGGTCTCCTCGCCCAACATCAGTGCCTGAGCTTTTGTGGCTGAATGGGCAAATCCCAAAAGCCACGCTCCACAGTCTAATGAAAGGCCTTCCCAGAAGAGTAGAGGTTATTATAACAGCAACAGGGGACTAAAACTGGAATGGGATGTTCAGAAGGCAAATATGGGTGTTATTGTCCGGTGTCCACATACTTCTGGCCATATAGTGTATTTACAGCATAAAGTATGAACTCTAAATACTATAACCATAACAGTATAAACTATAAACACTTAACTATAAGCATCATAATCAATATAAACTATTAGCACTATACAATATACTGTAAATAGTATAAGCTATAAACAGTATAAACTCTTAACATTATAAACTATAAACAATATAAAGAGTATAAACTGTACTCTATATAAGTGTAAACTATAAACAGTATAGAGATTGAAAATTCTAAACAGAATAAGATATAAATAGTTTAAACTATAAACCATATAAACACTATAAAGGCCATACATGTCAGTTTACTTTACTGCTTTAGGAAATTAATCAACCCTCTGACCAATCAGAATAGAGAATTCACAGTTATGTGGTAATAGAATATATCACACTGGATATTGGATATATAATGGGTATATTATTATAGTTATATAATTGTAAATAAATACATATTCTGAGTTCTCATGTCATGCCACTGCAGCTTTACTACAAGAACCTACAAGTTTTATGTTTGGACCACTTTTAGGAATATAAAATAGTCTCAATGCCATCTTATTGAATTGCAGGCCACATCACTGTGTTTGGTTCTTAGCAGCAGTTATTGCAGATAAGTGTTTACTCAGTGTAATTGGTAGCATAATGGAACAGGGCTACGACACTATCAGGAGCATAAAGCAACGCTGAAGAGCTATCAGCTGTGTTCAATAGAGCTGTGAGATTATGAAAACCGCCTGGTGGAGTTAGAGGTTCAGCATGCGTTATTCAGTACCACTAGAAGGTTATCCACTCTACTCCTGTTATCTCCACTGATTCTGTGTTTTTACTTTATTCGTGCCATTAAAATTCAATATGATATTTTATACCACATCACTGCTGAATTCTCAATTCTGATTACATTTCTAACAGCAAGGCTGGCACATTTTCCAGCTGCAAGGTTTATATTAATGTGTTCCTTACATAATTGTATCATATAATGTGTTATAATATTTGTTTCTATAGTAACACCTAATTTGCTAATTAAAAATGTGTAATTGTTGATATGGTGATCAATGAGGAGCTGTTTATTTATCATTTATAGAAGAAGTTTCCAGTGTCGGTGCTTTATATCAGTCAGAGGTAAAGCAGACAAAAAATGGACTCTCATAAATACTGCATGGATTCTAATTATATACCACAGTGCTGTTGAATTCTCAAATATTATTAGTGTTCACTGTTGATTAATTTTCTATAACAGCAGCTCTGACAGTAATGTTGAGTGCAAGGCAAATAACAAGTTTATATTAAGGCACTCCAGCTAAACAGATTCAAAAAGCATGTAAAGAAGATGTTTATTTAGTAGTTTTGGAATGAATCTCCAGTGTCAATGACGATGTTTACATGCACGTCAATATTCCGATATTAATTGAAATTTGGTAATTTTCTAATTAGTATTGAGTCATATAAACACCTCAATCCAGATTCAGCATATTCCCGAAATTGTAATTCCCACCCTTGTAATCTTCCTCTTTTAATTGGAAATTTGTTGCATGTAAACACTTCATTCAGAACATCCACTGAAAGGAGAAATATGTGCATGTTCAGTCCGCACAGAATTGTGGGTAGCAACGGCAACATCTTGAATCTTCTGGGAAATAACAGTGGGAAAGGAAAATCAAATGTGTAGATTGGCACACTTACAACAACCATGTATACAGGAATATTCCGATGCCTGTACGCATGACTGCAACCCGAATATAGACTTTAAACAGAATTTGGTGTGCATGGAAAAGTAGTCAAAGTCTTTAGGACAAAGGACGTTTCAGTTCCAGCAGTAACATCACAAGCTGCAATTTTTGTGTTATTAACATCAAAAGAGAGCAACGAAAGGCCAGGGAGTGAATGTTTACAACTGCTCTAATGTAAGCGATAACAGTAAATAACTTGTTTTGAGGACACTCCACAGCATTAAAAGTAACCATAAATGAATAAAGTAAATAAAGTATGATCACTTTCATAAATATAAAATTGTAATAGTTGGCACACTGCTGTGGAACAAGAGGAATAAAACACTTCCAGACGTCTTGTTTAACAGTAACTTCACTTTGCATGACACCAACCTGATATTGATTATTTTCCTGTCATGTTTCATTCCTTACATAGAGATTATTGTATGCACCCTTATTACTTAATATAGGTGCTCACTTTACATTCTCTGTCCATAAATCTGTTAATTTACAAGTGTTTTTACACAACTTCATTCTCTTGTTCTTCTTTCTTGCAGTCTCAAGGTGAGAATTTAAAGCTCTTTAAAGCTCCTTATCTAAACTTCTTTTCTTCGAGGTCATTTTTTGCAATAGCACAGCAGGGTGATTGAAGCCGTGCAACACTCTGCACAGTATAAAGAAAAGTGGATTTAGTCTGTGTGGGCACGGTCAGGAATAAGCTGACTCAATCAACATATAAACTACTTGATAATGTCATCATTATGCTGTTTTATTCATGAGAATATATGCCTACATTATTTATCGGGCTTATATAACGTATAAACACTGGCAATCTAAGAGCTTTGGAAAGTCCCAACACGACAAAATTGCTTCAGCAATATGTAGTTAAGACCTGCAGTTCAAAATTAAACTATGCAATAAATCTAAGGTATGATCTTGTATGATTTTTTTTTTTTATTTCATTTTGGTTGTGTTGAGTTATGTCACGTGTGTGTTTATGTGGGTGCAGGAATTTGGCTTGGGATTGAACTGGATAAGCCCAGTGGGAAGAATGATGGCTCTGTCAGAGGGGTGAAGTATTTCAGCTGCCCACCTAAACATGGAGTATTTGCTCCACCTTCACGAGTGCAGCGGTATGTACATGAGTTCTCATATACACTCGTACATCTGAAGTATGGACGTTATTGCAGACCTCAACATGTACACATTTTAACATCGGAGTACACACTGCTATGAGTTATCACTAAAAGAGTACCCGCCACATTAAAAATGGATTACAGGAGCTGATCAATATATGAATCCTGAATGATTGACAGTAAGTGTTTTGAGCTCTCCAATATTAGTGTTCCTACTCGAAACCCTGCCCCCTTCCCCAAATCTCACAATAGTAATATTTTGGCTGGTGCTCTCGCCTCAACTGAATTTCCAAATGTTTTGAATTCAATTGTGAAATAAAACCCGTCAATGTCTATGTTTACATGCACATCAAATTCTGTTTAAGGTTTATATTTGGGTTGGAGCCATATTCCGAATATGAGGTGTATATGTGTACAAGCACTGGAATATTCCTGTACACATGGTTGTTGTAAGTATGCCTGAGTTGCCATTCCTAAATACCTAGCCTACAGCTAAGTATCTGTTAGCACCCACAATTCCTTGCGACCTGAGCATGCGAATACAGTGGATTTTCTGAATAACGTGTTTAATGCAACAAATTTCTGATTAAAACAGGCATATTCCAGGGGTGGAAATCAAAATTTGGGAATGTTGATATGCATGTAAACATATGTTAGCTAAAATTAGTTAAGTGTATAGTTCAAATCAGTTAAATATATTTATTTGGTATGCACATCAAAGAAAATGCCACTTTTGAAAGAAGAAAAAGGACCAAAATTTTGAAAAAAACAAACAAACAAAAAAAACTTGTGCCTGCAATGAAGTGTCAAATCTAACGTTTTATAAAAAATGCTAGACAAACTTATAAAGTGCTTAAGAATACTCTCCATACACGTTCAAACGGTTTTAACGGTCCCTGCGCTTCTCTTGGACTACACATTGTTCCTCTTTGTGGGTTGACAGGTTTGTTATTGGTGTAAACATACACCAAATCTCGCCTCTTCTCTGTACTTGTATTGCTGTGTAACAGTGGTATATCTTCTGCAGAAATTGAAATGCACTCATGGGATATATTGGGGTGTGTCGTCGAATACATCGAACCATTCCGGCTTTTTGCGAGAGGAAAGTCAGATTTATGTTGCCGCTAATAGAAAAGTGGTTTTGATTTATGTAAAAGGCCTTTCCAGGATGCGTACTATGTTCGCTAATGCTGCATGGGATTTTCAGCTAGGCTTCAGAGAGCTGTTCTTCATCTAGATTTGTATATGCTGCATCTTCAGACTGGGTGTGTGACATTTAGAGTCGAAGCACCTAAAAGAAGCGCACATGGGGAAAAATGTACCCGAAAATGTCATGGATAAGCAGGACTGTTTGCAGTTGAATACTTATTTCTGTTATGTCTTGGGGTGTCATCATGAGCTTTATCATTTACTGAGTTTGAAGGAAACTAGTTTTGCTATTATCGTACCAGTCATATGTAAAAGGCTCTACATTTACTTGACTTCTACTGTGACTTTGACACTGCATTCATTTGTGATACAGTGTTGAAAATAAAGGCTGTGGAATAAAAAAAAAAAGCTGGATATAAGTATGTACAGAGGTGCTTGAAAGTTTGTGAACCCTTTAGAATTTTTAATATTTCTGCATAAATATGACCTAAAACATCATCTGATTTTCACACAAGTCCTTAAAGTAGACAAAGAGAACCCAGTTAAACAAATGAGACAAAAATATTATACTTGGTTATTTTATTATTGAGGAAAATGGTCCAATATTACATTTCTATGAGGGCGAAAAGTATGTGAACCTTAGCTTTCACTGTCTGGTGTGACCCTCTTATGCAGAAATAACTGTAACTAAACATTTCCGGCTAACTGTTGATCAGTCCTTCACATCGGCTTGGAGGAATTTTAGCCCATTCCTCGGTACAGAACAGTTTCAAGTCTGGGATGTTGGTGGGTTTCCTCACATCAACTCTTGCTTCAGGTCGTTCCATAACATTTCTATTGGATTAAGGTCAGGACATTGACTTGGCCATTCCAAAGCATTTATTCTTCTTTAACCATTCTTTGGTAGAATGACTCGTGTGCTTAGAGTCCTTGTCTTGCTGCATGACCCATTTTCTCTTGACATTCAGTTCAGTGACAGATGTTCTGACATTGTCCTGTAGAATTCACTGGTATGCTTCAGAATTCATTGTTCCATCAATGATGGCAAGTCGTCCTGGCCCAGATGCAGCAAAACAGACCCAAACCATGATAGTACCACAACCATGTTTCACAGATAGGGTGAGGTTGTTGTGCTGAAATGCAGTGTTTTCTCCTCCTTTTATTCTCATTTAAACAAAAAAGGTTCTATTTTGCTCTCATCCGTCCACAAAATATTTTTCCAATAGCTTTATGGCTTGTAATTTATTCCTCTTACACCATGACTTTTTTTTTAATTCATTAAATAATGACATATATTTTGTCCCTTAGTAGTTACGTTTAATGTTCTGGAACGTCTGTGTAACAAGCTAGTTCCTCTTATCATGTATGGTATAGCAGCAGTAGATCGTTGTTCCCTTACCATTTTTTTTTCTCTCCATAGAAGTTAATAATACAAAAAAAATGCAGCTTGTAATGTTACTGAGAAATTGCAAAGCTGAAAACTTAAAGCTGCAGCTTTACATCTGACTGATACAAAGCACTGACACTGGAGACTCCTTCCAAAAATGCTAAGTAAACTATCTCCTAACAGAAAACTTCACCATGTGGAGCATCTGCAATATTAGAACGTCTTAAAACCAGCTCATTAATATAAACCTGGGATTTGTCTTGCAGCTGGAAATATTGCCCAAGCGGCTGATGTAGAGAATTAATCAACCAATCAGAAGCGAGAATTCAACACCGTTGTTGTGTAAAATGAAATAATCCCTGCAGTATTCCTAGTCTTGTTTTGTGTGAAAGCAAAGTTCAGATCACTTCCTATGCACACTGCATAGCAATTCATGTTAATGGTTTTCTGTTTAGATCAAAATGTCTTTTTTTTTGTTTGTTTGTTTTACATTGTTTGTACTTAGTTTTATCTCTTTTTCAGAGTGAGTAAGCGTGTTCAAATACTCATCAAACTTTTGCATCTGATTTGTGACTCAGATTTTATGACTTTCTGGCTGTGTAATGTCATACATTAAATCCTGACAGTGTTTTATTTGTGAACATGCTGCCAAATCTTTACTTAATACTCAGTCATTTATCATCCTTTCCATTTTGTGCTGTCCTGTTTATTTTCTTTTTGTCAATTTCCTGTATTTTTTTCCATTCCCTCTTTTAGCAGCAACTCACCTCTTCCCTTCATCCCTCTCCCATCGGCTACTCATTTCTCCCCAGTTTTTTCTGTCAGGTTATCAATGCTCCTTTTTTTTTGTTGCATATAGTCTGCTCGTCTCTCTGCAGGCCCCTGCTCACTGTTCAGCATTACTCACTCGCTTCACTTGCTGTAGAAGCCATCTCCAGCACCTCTGAGCAATAACGCTATATTGTCAGAAGTGCTGTGATTTTTCCTAATTAACCCTGGGGGCAGTGGTGGAGATGGAGCAGCCAGCTAAGCACTTGCGAACTAATGGAGAGTGCCGATATTTTGAGCAGGAACCAACATCGTCAACGCAGCCACTTCCGTTTCTATTCACTGGTTTTCATCTTGGCAGAGACTGATCACTTGCTGTTTAAGAAGCAGTCTGCTGCTTTTTGGGTTTTTCCCTCCATTTTGCAAACAAGAATAGACTGATCTTTTAACATTTCAACATGTGTATAGGCTAATATCAGCACATAACTATATAAATTATTTAGTCTTATTTGATCGCAGTGCTGCACTGGTGTTTTCATGATTCTCTTTATCATTACTGAAACACAGAGAAATTCTAAAATTATAAAGTTGAAAATAAACAGAAAGATGAAAAATTTTGAAACAGTTCTAACAAAGGGGGGGGGGGGGATGTTCAATATTTAATACTCTGATCAGTATTTAAATTTGATCAATTTGTGATCTTGAGCACGTTAATGCCTTTTTTTATTATTTTTTATTTATTTATTTTTTACAAAAGACCAAGTTTTCCTTCCGTTGAAGCATGTGTTCAAGCAACACTTCGATGGATTTGGGCTAACATGGATCATCAGGTTTTACATGCCAGCTCAAGCGTCACACTGTCATATCGCCCACTGCTATTCCAAGCTGCCACTACTGGTTCATCGAGGAAGACTATTAACCCTGCTCAGTTATATCCTGTACTGTTATAAGTCACTATGAAAAAAGACCATCGTGTATCTAAGTAATATGTTTCAGCTTGTTAATAGGTTTACTGTTTACTGGCTGATTAACCAAACGTTACTTAAGCCTGATTTAATGTAGTGAGTTTGAAACTGTGTCTTCACGTTAACTAAAAACTAAGCTAACGTAGTTTAGCTAGCATAGGTTAATGAGGGATAAATTCGACTGTTCAACAACCTCATACATATCTAAATCTAAATGATGTATCAAAATCTTTCTTTTTAGATGCATATTTAGTTTATCGTCATTAATAAAACTCAGTTATGGGTCAGGCTTCTGTCATCCACCGTTGTTTTGCCACAGTGACTTCTCAAGTCTGCATCCGATACTGGATATCAAGAACACATCCAGATAATTTCATGCGTCCCCAGTACTTGTGTTCTTGAGTATTGGAATTGACGTTAGTCAGTGGATGATGATTTAGAACAAGTACACAAGGACGCAAGATAAGAACACACATTGAGAAACAGTTGCATGACGTGTATGTGTGTTTACAAAAAAAATGTAAAACATAGGTTGTGTTTGGTGTGAGCATGCTTTTGTGCAAGTGATGTACAGTATGCACTTTCCTTTTCTGAAGTTAGTAATGTGTTCATTTAAAATTTGAAGAAGTGATCTGAATTTCCGAGTTGAATTTACTGTGTTTTGTTTTTGTTTCGATGATTCAAGTGTGATGCTAAATTGTAGTTTTTCAGCTTTGTACATTGTTTTTAGTCATTTTCAGAGCACTGTTGAAAGCTGTTAAATATTTAGTTGCTAAAGTTTCCAGTTCTGAGAAATTATCGAGGATACCCTTGTGAAGGGTAACAATATAATGTTGCTGGAGTTTGTACATTTTGCGTTTTTTTACTAAAAGATAATATCTATTAAAAATCACTACTTAAATTTCTACAGCTGCAGATGCTACACTGTTGTTTACATTTATTCATTTAGCAGACGCTTTTATCCAAAGCGTCTTACAAATGACTGTTGACATCAATCATCGTGCTTCTCTGTTGTGTGTTATGTAGCATGGGGAAAATGACAGAATGTTTATTGGAGGCTAGGATGTTTAATGAAAATGGTACTAATTGATATTGGACATGCACTTTGCTCCCAGGATCCATGGCTCTGTGGACTGCCTGTCAGACCTGTCCTCCTCCCGATACAATCACACCTTCACCGGTGAGCTAACGCTAGTGGCCTGTCCTCTTTCCTCTTGTGGCACACATGCTATAAACGCCAAAGTGCTTTGAGAAATAATTACAGCAGTTGCATTGGGAACTTGGAGTAATTGTGTGTGGTTGTGTCTGTGTGTGTATGGTCCAGGAATGCGTCGTAGTTTGAGCACCACTTCAGCCATTGCCACACAGCGAGAGCCAAATCGGAAGACTCAAGCTAACCGGTGAGAAATAATTAATTAACATGTAGCAAATACAAGCACATGTGTTCATATTAAGCCATATTCAGAGTTCAAAAGTTATTTCAATATTTATAAGGAAAGTTCTCAGTAATTAGAATCTGCTTACTCGGTTGCCTAATTGAAATTTCTGAATGGTTCAGTAAGATTATTAAAAGTACCCCTGTGCAGTTCACTTCTCTGAATTTGCCAGATTTTTGGATGATAAATGACTGAACTCTTGGCACAGCAGGTTTTCAGTTGTGTCTAGATGATTGCCTTTAAAGAGAAGCACTTTGATTTAAGCCCATTTAAAAAAAAACAAGCAAACAAAAAACAGGGGATTGAAAATGTGTGCTAAAGAAGAATATTCACTTTTGTTATGAATTTCGATATGATGTTTGGATTAAAGCAAGAGACAAAATCCATGAAAACCTAACCAACTCATTAAAATAAATAAATAAATAAATAAATAATATTGCACTTACACCTCTACTCTGCGCACTTTGCTTCTTCTGGAACTCAATTAATAGATCTTGTATGGTAGCACT
>JANDJT010000228.1:24408552-24434727 GCA_024331685.1 Stegophilus panzeri
TTGTAGCAAAGTGTCATTTCTTCAGTGTTGTCACATGAAAAGATATAATCAAATATTTACAAAAATGTGAGGGGTGTCCTCACTTTTGTGAGATACTGTATTTGGACAAGCAAACATTTGATCCTCTTTGAAACAGTACTTAAGAAATCTGATACACTAACAAATGACACATAAAATTTACATCTTATAGTAATTATCACAATTGAAATGAACAAGAAACAGATCAGTCACATGGAAAAAAGTAAGTACACCCCTACATTTATCATACCTTCAAATCCATAAAATTGGAATCAGGTGTTCAAGATTGGGTGCCAGTGTTCAGAACCTGCTTGGGAGTGCAGGTGCAACCTGTCTTATGTATATTCCTTTCATATATAGTGTTGCAAAAATTATGCAAAAGAAGTTTCCAAGAACCACAAATCACAAGATCTGCTAGTAAGTCTTGCAACTGTTAGTGTCAAAGTGCATGCTTCTACAATCAGAAAGAGAGTTGACCTGCATGGGAGGTGTGCCAGGAAAGACTACAGTTTGCAAACTGTGAAGTGGTGGAAATGTTATGGTTTGGGGTTGCTTTGAAGCCTCAGGGAATGGACTGTTTGCATTCATTGATTCAACTATGAAGTCTGCATCATATCAAAGAGTGCTTGAAGATAATATGAGGCCATCTGTCCTAAAGTTGAAATTGAACCAAAAGTGGATCTTTCAACAGGATAATAATCCTAAGCACACTAGCAAATCCACCAAGGAATGGCTCAAAAAGAAGAAATGGAAAGTTATGGAATGACCTAGTCAAAGCCTGGATTTGAATCCCATTGAAATGATGTGGGGGCATTTGAAATGCACAGTTCATGCAAAGAAAACCCTCAAACATCTTGCAACTGAAAGAATATTGCATGGAAGAGTGGTCATAAATTCCAGCAAGCCTGGTGGACAATTATACAAAACACCTACAAAAAGTTATTTCTGCTAAAGGGGACAATACCAGCTTCTGAGGCCAAAGGTGTACTTACTTTTTCCACAGAAGAATATCACATCTATTGATATTTCTGTTGAATAAATGATTGAAAAAGCTGATTTTCCTTGTGGTTTTGTTCAAGCATATCAACTTTATTAATAGGCACTGTTTCGAAGATGATCAAATGTTTGCTTAAATATTTGTCCAAATATGTCAAAAAAGCCAACAATTTCCCCGGGGTGTACTTATTTTTCACATGACTGTATATACTACTAAGCCCACAGTATCACTGCTGCTGTTCTGTGTTGCTCTCCAGTTATTTTATTGCACTTAATGCATTAAATTGCTTAAATGACTTGAGGATTCATTTGCTGCTGAGGTATAATTACAGGGAAACCAGCCAAGCAACTGTATTTACAGGACAGGGTGTCTATTACACTTGATGTAGCATCGTAGTGGAATTCTCTGTAACAGAAAGAAAGATGTAATTTGAATTTCCTTTACGAAAAGAGAATGTTCCATCCTAAGCATTTTCTTCAGATAAATCCCAGTGTTTACAGGAGTGAGAACACCATATGCTCCTTTTGATTGTCCCAGCGTTACACACACACACACATATTCCTGTCAAATTCCCTTGCACTCCATTCCAAAGTGAAATGGGATGGTAAAAGGGATCTCATGTTGATACTCAAGTCCAAACAGAGCACAGCTCTTTCCCATGAGGGGAGATGGTGCTGTCTGTTCTGTATGCAGTGTGGAAGAGTCGTCCAGGTCTGCAGTTTGTTTGTTGTGTATTTTGTCTGAATTTAAATGAGCTGCTTTGATTGCAGATACTGAGCTCTGTGGTTTGTTTATTTGTAGTGTATAAATGGGTTCCTGGCAAATTTCCAACCAACACTACTACTACTGCTACTGATAATAATAATAATAATAATAATAATAATAATAATAATAATAATAATAATAATAATTGTCATCATCATCTCTAAATTTACTGTATAATCTTAAGCCCTACATGTGAACTCCCAATACATGCATGTATTCAATCAATACATAGTTACACAAGAAGCAGGGATTTCACTACCTATTCCTCATAGCCCAGAGTTAACTGGTTAACTGGATCACACTAATGCATATGGAAACTGACAAAAAATATTACTTTTCTTCATTATGAGAGAGAGCTTTTCTTACCCCCCCCCTTTTTCAGTAATCAGCTTAGTGCCTACTCAGAGCATTCTCCACTGCGCCACTGGCTATCATCACAATTCCAGCTGATTTTTTTTTGGCTTCCAGTGATGAATTGTGCCAGGGCATTTCTTACAAATCTGGAAACAAAGAAACAAAAAACCTCCTTTAATCTATACACTAACCAAACACTTTATTAGGAACACCTGTACACCTTTTCGTTCATGTAAATATCTAATCAGCCAATCGTGTGGCTGCAGTCATAAAATCATGCAGATACGGGCTGGCAGCTTTGGGTAATGTTCACATCAACCATCCTAATAGGAAAAAATGTAATTTCAGTGATTTCAACCATGGCATGATTGTTGGTGCCAGACAGGCTGGTTTGAATATTTCTATAACTGCTAATCTCGTGGAATTTTCATGCACAACAGTCTCTACAGCAGTGGTCAGCAACCTTGTCCCTGGATATATACCTTTCTGAAGACTAGCTCCAACCATAATTGTGCCCACCTGACCATCTAATTATTGCCTTAAGAAGTTTTTGATCAACTTAAGCCAGGTGCACACTGTGAGATTTTTAATAGCTCTTTGCGACTGTTGCTTGTCAGACTGTACGAACATGATCCCCGCTGTAAGCCATGTCACACTGTAGGATCTCAGTTGTCATTAATGTCAGACTGTACGACAGTCAATGATCCAGTCTAGAAGTTATGAAACCATGCATTAGTTTCTCAGTATTGTGTATGGTTAGCATTTTTTAAATTTTGGCTATGTTTCCCAGATGATAATAAGCAGTTTTAGAGACATTAGCATGTAAGGTTACACCAAGGTTCTTAACTGAAAACTTGAATCCTTTGGAATATTGTTGTAGTCTAGTAGTCCATAAAATAAAAGGACTGGATTTCTTTCTTCATAATGTTCACAAGTTGTGGAGTAGGGTGAAAAAGACTGGGGTACAATTACTTAACAGGTACTAGATAATTACTTTCCTGTCCTCCTTACTACTACTGCTGTTGAAAAAAAGAACCTTCCATACCATACTTCCCTGCCCTCCTGAATTCTGGGGAAATAGCCAAAAGCCCCTGGTTTAATACTAAGTGTATGGAATTATGGAAACTGCATTTTAAGCAACAAAATGACAGGGAAAAAAAAACAGAGATGGGACAACGGGTCTAAATGTTTGTAGAAAACATTATTATTAAAAGATGTATGGCCCTGTTAAATATTTTTAAAATTAACCATTTATTGAATTCAATTGAACTGAAACAAAGAGACCAAAGAGCAATAATTAAATTTTCTGCAAAGATGGATACAGCTCTTATATACACAAAAGCTTCTTTCAGAAGCCACAGGTTAACTGAAAATAGATGGAATGAGAGCGATCAGTACCTCAATTCCTCTTTGAGTTAAATACACAAATTTACACCTCTTTCACAAGAGTCACACAAATCCTCGCAGTGTTCATACAACAGTAAAATTATTCACAGACATGACATTTTCCCTGACCACTTAATCCCTTTTCAAATACCAAGGCAACTGATTACCTTCCTGCTAATATATGCCAGGCGCCTTTAACATCAACCAATCTGCTAAACAGAAACCATTAACAATTCATTTATTTCATTAAATTTCAAGTCAGATGAAAACTGCTGTAGTTTAAAAGCTAACCAAATTCAAGAGTGAACAAAATGATGCATAAATGAGTGGAGCGGTTTGCCTTATGAAGCACACCCATTAATAATTTACACAGCTTCCAAATAATAAATTAACAAATGAATAAATAAACAAGCAGGCAAGCAAACATCAACAAACTTGTTTTTCCCTGTGAATGTGATAAATGATGTGAGGGCATTTTGCAGGTAAAGTTCTTATGAGTGACTCCAGCACAATCTCTAAACCTTTAACCTCTACAAAACTCCCAGTTCTCTCTCCATCTAATGAATTCATAAAGATTAATATATTAAAACAGTCAGTCTCATCCCAGAAGTTGCTGGTAGTGACAAGCAAATGTTGGTCTTGCTCAGAAGCATGGTGAGGGGAGGGGGATGCATGGTGGTTGTGAGCTGAGGTGGGCACAGACGGATGGCACAGTGTTTCAAGCGGGCACTGAATAAAAGAGTCTAGGAGTGAGGAGAAGATGGAAGGTTAAAGCACTGTGGCATTGTGCCCATCCATCTTAGGGAGTCTGGAGTCCTGAACTGTTCCCATTGTCACCAGCAGGGGACGGCTGTCCTCAGAGGTGCCAGTCCGGCCTAGTGAGATGGGTCTCTGCTGGTTGGCGAGGGCAGGAGGTGGCACGGCATTCTGGGGTCCAGACATTGATTCCAAAGGCAGACCCTGCTCCTGGTAGCCATACCCAATGTTGCCGCAAGGGAAGCGGCGCAGTCTGTAGAGTGGTACAGGGGGCAGGGCTGCTGAATCCAGCAACAGAGGGGCAGGGGCAGGTTGGGGAGGAGGGGGCAAGAGAGGCCTGCACTTCCCCTGTTGCTGTTGCTGGATCTGAATTTGTTGTTGTTGCTGTATTTTTTGCTGCTGCTGGATCTGGATCTGTTGTTGTTGCTGTTGAAGTTTCTGCTGTTGCTGCTGTTGGATCTGTATCTTCTGCTGCTGCTGGATCTGCATCTGCTGTTGCTTGTGCTGGTGCTGCAGGCCCAGAGCATCAGCGATACTCCCAGTCCTGCCAGAGAGCTCATGGCCTTGATTTCCTGCCTGCCTCTGTGCCTGGGCCTGCTGCCTCTTCTGTTGTTGCTGGAGAAACCATGAACCATATGTAGGATTCCACAAGTTGGTGGGCTTCCCATTACGGTTCTCCTTCTCACCTTTAGGAGCCTGAGCAAAACCCAGGTTGACATGGCCTCCATCCTGGGGAGCAGGGACAACAGAGGCGGACTTTCTGCAGGCTGGCAGCGCAGATGCCGAGGACACTGGCGGATGGGAGTGGAGCTGGGAGGCAGTACCAGGTACAGGTTTGTTGTCAGATGAGCGAGCATTCATCAAGAGAGCCTCAGCAGCTCTCTTGGCCTCCTCTGAGCGTGTCTCAGTGGTGGAAGATGATGTTTCCTCTATGCCCTGGGGGGCAGCTAGTAAAGAGGGTGCAGCAGGGTCATCTGGATGCATGGGAACGCGCTCTTCCTCCTCAGGCATCGGGCCGTACTCAACAGGTAAAGGTACGTTTACCACATCTGGATCCTGAGGATGAGAAGGATAACACAAACAGGAAAAATACAAACTTTAACATATAGTTACTAAACATGTAACTATCCTTCCAAGGCACTGGTACATCTCCTCTATTTTGTTGTTATTATTAATTATTATTATTATTATTATTATTATTATTATTGTTATTATTATTATTATGGCAATGGTACTAAGTGCATTGTCTTTCACAATGTAAGAAATTATTTGTTTTAAATATTCTCACATATTCATGACTCAGTGTAGGTTTAAGGTCTAGTTATCAATGTAGCAAGAACCAGGACTTTATTACTAGTGCTGAGTATATTAGTTATTATAATTACATTATTTGCCATATTGTTCTTTAAGTGTATTGGCAATACAGATTCATCCTACACATTGTTTATTTTTTGTTCAAAAACAGTGTGACTAACGCTATAGTTACACAATTTGGTGTTGAAGAGACATCATAAGAACCACTACTGCACCTGCAAACAATAGTCAATCCGCTCGAGGATAGTGGAGAAGTTTGGCCTGTCTTCAGGTTGGTGTTGCCAGCTCTGCGTCATTATCCGATAGCTGTTACACACACACACACACACACACACACAAACACACACAAAAGTTGACTCATTAAAATTTTGTGTTTTGTTTGTTTCCTCATTACTGAATTTTCTCCCTAACCAAGCCAGGCTATTTAGTGTGTGGGTGATTGTCTTTGGATAGCTGAGAGCCAAACTAGAGTGAAAGGCACCCAACTGAGATTTGATTTAATCAAGCCTGTTTTTTTAACAGCTAATTACAATTTTCATTTCGGGTGCACACCTCTTTTTTCCATTGCATCCATTGCATCAAGACTGGAGGTGTTATTTGAAGGTTGATTAATTTCAATGTGGAACTTAAATCTGATCAGACAATTCTAAACATGCCTCTGTAGCTTTGTCCTATATTAGGTGAGACTTTGCATTATTAATTATGAATCAATGCCTCAGCTAATTAAGTTACAATTGTATAAAAATGAGAGGATTGATGGAGGCAGAGTGAAGGGATGGTCACTGAAAAAAAGCACAAAAAAAACAAGAAGATCCCAAATGTGTTGTGTAATGGTAGCAGGATGTTTGGTTAGTATATGACATTGTTTATTTTTGTTGTTGTGGTTGGTCCTGCAATGATACCCTATAGAGTTGCACTTCCAAAATCAGTTTATGCCCAAGTCTCACTACACTCAACACACATACTGTTTGACTATACAGTATACAGTTGTAGAACAGTAATGATTTATAATCTCGCTATCAAATGTTACCAAGATTACTGTAGGATGTGTTCCCTTTTAAGTCTGAATCCTCTCAAGGTTTCTTCCTCATGACTTCTCGTGGACTTTTTCCTTACCTTGTCACCTCTAGTTTGTTCTTTAGGGAGTTAAATCTGCATCCAGATTTCTGTAAAACTGCTTTGTGACAACGTCTACTGTGAAAAGCACATTGAATTGACTTGATATTCCTACAGTTATTGCATATGGTTAACAGATCACTGCAGAGGATAGAGAATAGACTGTTCATGTCATGTGTGCATGTTTACTGTGTCATGAATAAGACCTTCTATATAAAGCATAGTGACAAGGCCACTCACACTGGTCCTGGGCAGTTTTTTGGAGGATCCATCCTGCCTCCATTAGTGACGAAATCCAGAACCTCCTGATTACTACGGCTGGGGTAAGGCATATATCCCATCGAGAAGATTTCCCACAGCAGCACTCCAAAAGACCTGAGCCATGTAATCGAAGAAAGAGTCATTAGAGCAATTAGAAGTATGAATATCAAAATGAAAAAACAGAAAAGATGACACTATTTTTTTTTTCACCATGTATCAGTTTTGGAGGTAAATATTCCTTCCATAAAGGCCTCTGGAGGCATCCATTTAACTGGCAGCATAGCACGGCCTCCTTTCCTGTAGTAGCTGGCTCTGTGGAGACACAAACACACACACACACACATTAGATTTTTCATCCATACACAGACATCCACGCCCCCAGCATCCAAGCAGAGCAGCACAGTGACTGATTAACTGTGCTCTAAAATCACAGACAAAAGTGAGAGAATGAGAAAGTGTGTGAGAGAGAAGAAGAGGCCAATAGGAAGAAGGTAAAATATGTGACTGTAGTCATGGAAACATGCACATATTCATCACTAAGACAGTAGTCAAATGTGGAAAAAGAAAAGTCGTATTTAAATACAACTGTTCCAACAAGTAGACCGGTGTCTTTTCAGACCATGTTCTCATTAAAGTCTCATTAAACTGCACTTGACAGTAGTGTTGCCACCTCACAGCTTCAGTCTTCAGTTCTATCCTAAGCTCAGGTTACTGCTTGAGTTGCGCATGTCTTTCCATATCTGTGTGGGCTTCATCTGGGTTTCCTCCGACCTTCAGGAAACATGGTAGGTGAGTTGGCTAAGATAAATTGCCACTAGGTGTAAATGAATGTGTGAATGTGTATGTGATGCACTGACATCCATTCCAGGGTGTATTCCCAACTCACTTCCGGTATTCCCAAGATACCCTCCAGATCCACTGTGACCCTGACCAAGATAAAGCTCTGCTACTGAACAACAGTGAATGAATGACATGTATTTGGACTATAAATATGTGTACAGACTCAAATCTCTGGATATTTTTCATCAGTAAGCTTGTACAGAAATCATTTCCTAATGTTATTTATAGTCCATGTTAAGACATTATTTTTGATGTGACATAATGAGTCTGAATGCCAAAATATATCTGTTTCCTGTGATTATGTTGGTTACTGGCATTGTGTTTCTCTGCCATTTCTTAATATGACTTGTGTTTGATGTGCTAAGCTATATTTCTTAGCCTTTAACTGTGTACATCAACAAAAACTTCCACTAGTTCATAGGTTTTAAAAGCCAGGCCTTGACATTATGAATAAACTACCTAAACTATTAATAAAAAACTTGTAACATTTCATCCATAAAACTGCAAATTATGCACTTGTCATGTGAATAGCATTTTAAAGGAGACAATAAAAGCAGTATTTTAATTGTGTTACAGTACTGTGCAAAAGTTTTAGGCACATGCAAAGAAATGCTGTAGAGCAAAGATGCCTTCAAAATAATGAAATGAAATGTTTCTACATTTAAAAAAAAAATACTGTAAAGAGCAGCAAACAGTAGTAAACGAAACAAAGTCAATATCTGATGTGAAAATAAATAAATAAATAAAAATAGTAGTCTCCGGTACAATTAGTGCAGTTTTATAAGGTAATGAGCTGTAAGTTTTATTGAGCATCTTTCAGAACCAGTCATGGTTCTTCTGGAGACTTTGACTGTCGCACTTGCTTCTTATTTTTGAAGAAAAACCCAGCAACCTTCATTGTGTTTTTTGTCTGAAAAGTGGTCTCTTATATAATATGCTGCTTTCTTTAATGACACTAATGTTTGGGAATCTAAAATGTTTTTTGTACTGTACTAATAATGTAGAAGTCATAAAATAAAAAATCTATAAGAAGTTTGTACTAAAAAAATAGGGTGCCTAAAACTTTTGCACAGTACTGTGTATATATATAAAGAAAAAGTATTGGGTGTGGTATTGGCAATACATTTTCTGAGTGAAATGTATTTGTTGATTTTTATTAATTCAACAAAACATATATTTCTTTAAAAAATTATTCATTAATTTAATGATCTGTTGGCAATGCTACTTCCAGTCTTTTATTAGCTAAAAAGCTGAATTTAGCATAATACCAGCAGAATGCTTTCATTTCAATTCATACCAACGGCTTATGTAAAAGACTGTCTTGAGAGAGGAAAGCTTGCTATTGTAATGAGTCACACGTATCCTAACTGATAAGTGTGTATTCAAAGTGGATTACGATTCAATTTCCACACGCTTATAATTCTACTAGGTGAGCCACATTGAAAGTAGCTCCTAAAAGCGAGTCACAGAGAGTCTCAATCACTTTTCCTCTTTCTGCACTTCTCTTATCTGAGATGTGCTCCTGTATCAGATCTGTTCACGATAACTTAGCTCAGTTCACCTGAAGAGTGAGGAAAAAGAAAAAGAGACTTTGGGGAAATGTACACAGAATGCGCATGATGGTTACCGTGTCCTTAAGCACTGATGAGACAGAATGGAGGTAAACCAGTTATTTATCACGAAAGGAACCTGAGAGCCAGAGACCTATTGCCTCCTCTCTTCCAAACAAAGACATTTATACTCCTGATATAAATCGGAGAATTGCCAGCCTTATCATGTCTTTCTGCTGCAGGAGCTGATGTGTGACCCTTTGAGATAACTGACAGCCACAACAACTCTGAGACATCACTCTACTACGGCTTTACATATATATCATCCTTGTGTAATCCTGCTCATGGGAGAGCGACACATCTCGTTCCAGGTCAAAAAACGGGACAATCCTCGCTAAAATGGAAAGGGAACTATATATTGCTATAGGAATCTAGACTTTGATTAGATTTATGCCTCATATCAAACTTTATCTGAATGGCGAGTAGAGGTTACGTTATAAATAGTGTCTAAAACTGGTGCTCTTGTTATGTTAGGTATCGTGTTCCTGCAAACCAATACAACGTTCTTTAGAATTCCTTTTTCCTTAGCTTTATATAGCGCTTTTCTAGTGCTTTACAATTAATGGCAGGGAAATCTCTTCAACCACCACCAGTGTGTAGCATCCACCTGGATGATGCGACAACAGCCATAGTGTGCCAAAACACCCATAACACACTAGCTATTGGTGGAGAGGAGAGTGATGCAGCCAATTCATGGATGGAGATTATTAGGCGGCCATGATAGATAAGGGCCAATGGGGGAATTTTTTGTGGGATTTTTAATGACCACAGAGAGATTTTTAATGACCACCTCGGTTTAACGTCTCATCCAAAAGACAGTGCTGTTTTTATAGTATAATGTCCCAGTCACTGTACACGGGCATTAGAACTCACACAGACCACAGGGTGAGCACCCACTTCTGGCCTCCCTAATACCACTTGCAACATCAACCTTAGTTTTGCCCAGGAGGTCTCAGGCTCAACACTACTTAGCTTCAGTGGGAAACCAGGTGAGAGCTGCAGGGTGATATGGCTCTGGGCATATAATTATAATATAATATAATATAATATTTCTATCCTGATGGGAGAGGTCTCTTCCAGGATGACCCCACCCCCATCCACAGGGCACAAGAGCTTAATGTATGATTAATTATTAATGATTACATCATATGCTAACACCTTTATACTCCACACATCTCAATCAAATCGAACATCTGTGGGAAATTTTGGACTGATGTGTTAGACATGGTCTACATTAAAGCTTTACTGGTGGTTTGTATTACCCTAGTGTCTTTACTAAAACCAGTATGTTTGTTTTTCTTATCATTTTCAATTCACACTATTACACTAAGTTTATCCAGCATTTGTCCTGACATATTGTAGCTACAGTGTCAGCATACAATATGAGTTGTTTAAAGTTTTGTTAATAATGATTCAGTATTTTAATGAACTGAATATAGTTTACACTTAAAATCCATGTTTATATAAATCAAATATGCATGCCTATTTATGGTCAAACATTTGCAGTTTTATCTGAACATTTTAAGAATTTCTATTCCATAAGTACTTTTATAAGACAATAGAGTGAAAAATGTTTGAATGTAAAAACAAATGTTATCTTTAACAGTGGAATTGTGGTTACTTTGTTCTCGTTTTTCGTATACAAGCAGTCTTGTTTTTTTGTTTTGTTTTTTACATATATTTTTATCTGTTTATCTCATATACATACTACAGCAATAAGTGCAAATCCATAAATCCATCCATTTTCTGTACCGCTAATCCTACACAGGGTCGTGGGGGACCCTGGAGCCTATTGAGGGAACCTTGATGCACAAGGTGGGGGACACCCTGGACGCAGGCCACAATCGCACACACTACAGACAATTTGGAAATGTCAATCAGCCTACAATGCATGTCTTTGGACTGGGGGAAGAAACCGGAGTACCCGGAGGAAACCCCTCAAGGAAACACCCAAAGTGGAGGCAAGATTCAAAATGCATTTGTGTAAGTGATCAAATAACTGAAAGATTGCTTGTATACATATGTGAACCATAAACAGAGTGAGTATAAGCTCACTCTGTTTTAATACATTTGATTAACCCTAACTATCTTTCGCTCTCTCTCTCTTTCACATACACACACAATTCCCAAGACAGTATTACATAAAACTACTGGTCTCAAAAGCACAGAAGAATCTTAAAACCCTAATTTGAGAGTTTTCTCTCATTGCTCTAAAGTTCTGAGCTCCTGAAGTTTAGCAGGGACATGCAGATCTCTACATCAGCAATTAAAAGTGCTTTATGACAGCACAACACCAGTTCTGCTCACTCAGCATGCTTCTTTTCACCAGCTCATTGACTCATCTTCAGACCTACTGCAACAGAAGTTGTCAGGGTCTATCTTTAGTTCCTACAAAAATGAAATATAAACAATATCGGCATCTTGAACTGTTTAGTGAGACTGAAACAGGTTGTCGTATAAAGCACTAAAAAGAGTATCCGTTTTAATCCTCTTAGAGCAAAGCAGTTTGCTAAGGCTAACAATTTTACTAATTAAAGCATGACACATATGCTTTATCCATTTATAGTTACATTTAACGTTGACAAACATCATAAACAAGCTAGTTCCTGCTATCACTTACATTTCAGCGGCTACTTTCGCACTTCTCTTACCAGCCTCACTTTTTTGCTCTCGCTTTAAGTACAGTAAATAAGACACATAACTGAGAAACCACAAAGTCATCTCTCCTAAAGGCTTCCTCAATACACTTTTAACTCTGAGTGTTACAAAGCTCTGTCACTGGAAACTCCTTCCAAAAATTCTAAAATAACATCTCCCCATAGAAAACGTCACTATATCAGCAATTACACATATTTTTACACATCGTACACTGGTATAGCTTAAAGGTCTGATTTACCAACAAACATCACTGTGAAAGACTGTGCAAAACAATTTTGCCAATTCAAGTAGTTTTCCACAAAAAAGCATAAAAAACTCTGCAAGCTGCATCAAAAATTTTTGTAAAAAAAAAAAACCAAACTGTTGAAAATGAGTGTTTTTGGCCTCAACAATCAGAAAAAAAAACAAACAAACAAAAAAAACTCATCAAAATCCTGCATGGACTGGTCAAAACAGGGTGTCCCAAAAGGCTCCATACATAGGGGAAATTAACAATATTTAGCAAAATGTCTTCCAAAATTGTTCATACTTAGTTTATATTATTATTATTTTTTTCAGATAGCCTTTAAGAATGCCGTTGACAAGGGAAGAACGTATTGAAATCATTCTCATGGCTGGATCAGGAAGCTGTCGCTAGGTTGTGATGGACTTTAACAGGAAACATGGCAAGCACATCACACACGACACTGTTGCCAAATTTATTAACAAATTCAAAAAGACTGGAAGTGTTGCAAGCCAACCGAAAAGTGGACGTCCACGAACATCCACTGACGAAAGCACAACTCCATACATTGTCCCCTATGTATGGAGACTATTGAGACACCCTATAGAATAAGACAATTTAAAGCTTGAAATGAGTAAATGCATTTAAAACCAGGCTGAATAATATTTTGTTGTGAAATGTCCATCATCAGCTGTCAAGTAAAGGTACTTCTGGGGATGTAGCAACTGCTCAAGGACTTTTGTACAAAATGTCCTGATTGTCTGGAAACTTTATGTACTACATTTCATTTTCACTATGTCCACACTTATTACTGAAGTACACTGCAAATTACACTGTAGATTCTTCTTTATATACAGTATGTATGAAGTTTTGATGTTTGATCATGTGACACTGACACACCAGAATGTCATAACACAAACTTAAATCAACATAAAACTGACACACTTGGTTAGAATAAGACTCTAAATGTTTATGTAAACTTACATTATGTCAGTTGTCATTAAATGCTTATGTAAGCAGCATGTATTCCTGTACAACCTACAATCTACTCTACATCCTCCAAGGTGTGATTTTATCATATGCAGACCATTAAAAGTTTTCACTCTCAATCAGATGTAAAACGTCACATATATTCAGTGGCATATAAAAATGTAACATTTATCTTATTAAAAAACAAAGCATACAGAATCTTACAGTTCCAAGGTTGCAATATGTTTGTAAGGAATGTAGTTCAATTTGTCTTTAAGTGAGTCTCATTAGTTTATGATTATGTATGATTACATGAAATTTTAAAGCAGTGTTCTGTTTATATACTGTGTGCAATATTAATTGCACCCTGGAGAGTGAGAGAACATCAACAATTAACATTCCTTTCCAAAAATTGCATGGAAATAATAGAATTTAAATTATATTTTGTTTTTCAATTAGTCATTCATTAAGTCACTCTCATTTAAAGTTACCTGGGAACATTTGAATGCTTCCACTGAAAATATAAAAGGTTTGGATGAGTGTATGCAGGGTTTTTTTTTCTAATATACTTCTATGATTTATTGAATGTTCAGACTGAGAATTTTTTAGATGAAGAAGATGCTTATTATTTATTGAATCAGTTAAATACTTGGATTCGAGATTCTCATAACTAAGCAATTGCAAATTTGACAGGAGCAAATTCTTTTTGAAGGTCAAAAAAAAAAAAAATCCCAACTCATGTAATATGGCATATCACACTTGTTTTCACATGTTTTTTCTAACTACCAGTGTATGTTTTTCATGAAATTCCATGGATTTAAAAAGCAGCCAAGCACTTCTACACCTCCTGGTCTACCAGGTCACAAGTTGGAGGGAAAGTGAGAAAAACAAATATTAAGCAGAGAGCAGTGGTGAAAAAGAAATAGTCTTGTTAGTGAGTGACGAATATTCCAAATGCTGCAATAGAACCAAAAATAATAACAGCTATCTTTGGGACATTTTTCTGGAGCAGCTCAAATTTTCTTCAATTTTTGCCTCCGAACACACACACACACACACACACACACACACACACACACACACAAAAAAGACTGCAGATGTGGCCAGAGCAATAAACTACAATGTCTGTAATGTAAGATGCCTAAGACAGTGCTACAGGAAGACAGGAAAAATAGCTGATCGTCCTTGCAGTGGCAAACCACGTGTAACCATGTGTCCCCCCAGATGTGATCGAGAACTTGCAAATGCCTTGGTGGAAGAGCGGGGTAACATCTCACAGTAAGAACTGACAAATCTGGCCACACCAGATACTGACTGTTACTTTTGATATCGACCCCCCCTTTGTTCAGGGACTCATTATTCCATTTCTGTTCGTCAAATGTCTGTGAAACTTGTCTCAGTTGTTGTATATTTTTATGTTAATACAAATATTTACACATGTTAAGAAATTTGCTGGAAATAAAAGCAGTTGAATGTGAGAGGACGTTTCTTTTTTTTGCTGAGTATATATAGTGGTGGCTTAGCGGTTAAGGCTCTGGGTTATTGATCAGAAGGTTGGGGGTTCAAGCCCCATTACTGCCAAGCCCCAGCACTGCCAGGCTGCCACTGTTGGGCCCTTGAGCAAGGCCCTTAACTCTCTCTGCTCCAGGGGTGCTGTATCATGGCTAACCCTGCGCTCTGACCCCAAGTTCCTGACATGCTGGGGTATGCAAAGAAAAGAATTTGACTGTGCTGTAATGTATATGTGACCAATAAAGACTCATATATATATAAACACTATGGCTAAATAGCTTAAATTCACAAACTTGTCTGATAGAACTCTTATTTCATTACATTTATTCATTTAGAAGACGCTTTTATCCAAAGCTACTTACAAATGAGAAAATACGAGCAAAATTATTTCAAGGTCTTTGATGGTCAGCATACCTGTAGATGTCTCTGGCCATGCCGAAGTCTCCGATTTTGGCCACTCTTCCTGGACCTTTACAGGTGAGTAAGCAGTTTCTTGCTGCAATGTCCCTGTGAAAGACAAACACTGCTTTATAGTTAAATGAAGGTCTTATAATAGAACCAGAGAAAGTAACAACATAATTGTATTTCACTCTGGGTTTTAAATATTTACTCTTCACATCACTTGAGTGTGATTAGTTTGACTATTTCACAGACATGTTCACAAGTCCCTGAGGTCCAAGTCCAAGTCAAGTGTCAAGTCATTGAGGTGGAGTCCAAGTCAAGTCTCAAGTCTTTGTTCTATTTTTAATAATAGTTATTTCTATTATTATTATTGTTATTGTAATTAACAGTGTATGAGGCTAAATCAATTTTGAAATATTAAAACTAATTACTTATACAGAAAGTCTTCGTCATTTATTCAAAATTGTCTAATAAAGCACACAATGTTTTACTTCAATCATTCATTAAATTTTTATACACAGTCAAAAAACTTACTTTCAAACTATTAATAATGCTCACTAGGAACTTAAAGTCATTTTTATTGGAAATTCAGTTTGAAGCAATCTTACAGCATGACTAGCTTGATTACTCTTCCTTCAAAGTCCCTTTGGAGCCTGATTTATACCATTTGGAACACAGAGACTGTCACCACAAGAAAAAAAACGTGCTGTGTATTTTGAACTATTTGAGTTGCCATAGTTAGCTTAGTTCTCAAGCAACGGTGGGTAAGGTAGTTTTCCAGTGAGCACTGGAAGTAACAAAACCCCCATGTATAGATGCAATATATATATATATATATATATATATATATATATATATATGCATTTGGTAGCTAATACTGGGGGGGAAAACATGGGACATGGAAACATTTGTACATCTTGAAAATGGACAGCAAGCAAGCCTCTGACAGCTGTGTAACTTAATAATGTAGCTTATGAATAAATAATAATAATAATTCCTTAGATTTATATAGCGCTTTTCTATGCACTCAAAGTGCTTTACATTGTATGGGGGGAACTCTCCATCACAATCAGTTTGTAGCATCAACCTCAATGATGCGACGACAGCCATAGTGCGCCAGAACACCCACCAAACACCAGCTATTGGTGGAGAGGAGAGTGATGTAGCCAATTCAGGGATGGAGAGTATTAGGGGCCATGATAGATAAAGGCCAATGAGGGGATTTTGCCAGGACACTGGGGTTATACCCCTACTGTTAAGATTTCACTGATACCGGCCTCAGAGTTAAATTCTTTGACCCTCGCAGCTATTATCTTCTTAGTACCAAGCTCTTTTATGAGAAATATCCTGGGATTTTTAATGACCACAGAGAGTCAGGACATCGGTTTAATGTCTCATCCGAAAGACGATGCTGTTTTTACAATATAGAGTACCAGTCACTATACTGGGGCATTAGGACCCACACAGACCACAGGGTGAGTGGTCAGGTACTGGATAGACTCAACTTAGCTTCAGTGGGAAACCAGGCGAGAGCTGCAGGGTGATATGACTCTGGATGAACACGCACCTTCAGATGCGTCACGGGTGTATATAGTAATGCGGGCTTGGTGTGTATAGAGATGAATTGTTGTGCTGCAGCACATATTGATAGGGAAAGAATGAATGAGGACTGAATAGAAAAAGTCCAAGTCGCAGACTCAAGTTTCCATCTCTGTTATTTCTTACTACATTGCAAAAGAAAGATCTTTATCTTCTACTCACTGCATTCTCTAACTGTACATTTCTCTATAATCATATATTTGCAGATAGCTTACAATTGAGAGATTAAAAATAAATATGTTATTAGCTAGCCTTAGTTAATTCCTAATCTTTCAAATCTTAGCTGGCTATTGGCATTCAGCTAGTCTGCATCACTAGAGTTATTATCCTGCTAGCTAACATTTCCTTAGATAATTCCTAATCACTCACATGTTAGCTAGCTATGGGAATTCAGCTAGTTTGTATCATCAGCGATATTAGCAAGCTGAATAGCTAACATTTGAGAGGAACAAACCTGCTGTTAGTTAGCCTTAGCTAATTCCTAATGATTCAAATATTAGCTAGCTACTGGCATTCAGGTAGTTTGTAAGAGTTATGATCATGCTAGCTAACATTTGAAAGATTAAACATCTGTAGTTAGTTTTAGCTACAGTAATTCCTAATCTCTCAAATGTTTGTTTGCTATTGGCATTCAGCTAGTCTGTATTGCTGGAGTTACTATCATGCTTACTAACATTTGAGAGATTAGGAATAAAACTGTTGTTAGGCTTAGCTAATGTTTTCCACATTCCTTGGTGGAAAAAGGCACTACAATCAGTGTGTAATTTGAGGCAGATTTTTATTTTGTGAATCTTGTTCTTTTGCTTTATTAGGCCTACTAAGTCAATTTAAGAGTTTATACTTTTCTACTTTAATTAGTGTGAAGGTGAAGGGAACTATGATGGGATTTTTATTTATTTTTAATTACTCATTCAGATGAGCTGTACTCATGCTGAGCTAATCTCATCAGCAAATAAGCAAGCAAAAACCAGTCACCTGAATGATGAAATGATGACAGCCTCAAGAAATGAACTAGGATTATACCAGTAAAGCAAGGCTTTGAAAATTTGTGAAAAATTAAATGTGATAGTGTGGCAGTGGAATAATACTGTATTTTCATGCTCTATCATACACTTTTTTACACAACAATCGAAGTAATATTGTCCATAGTTGCTATCCAAGTGTATACTGGTAATTTTAATTAAACAAATGTTCTATATGTAAGTAATACATCATAAGCAACAGGTGACATGGTGTGTAATTATAGGAAAATAATCAAAGACAGGAAACAAGTTATCCCTCCTATCACTTACATTATAGCAGCTATAAACAGTATATCCAATCACCAACATTCATCTCTCTCTCTCTCTTTTCTTACTCTCTCTTATCGAGAACATTTAAAGACCATTTTAAAAAATAGTATTTAAGTTTTTAGTTTTTTTTTAAATAAATGATATTATTATTAATATTTTACATTTGACTGTTAAGTGCTGACACTGGAGACTCCTTCTATGAATGTTAAATAAATGTTCTCCTTACATAAATCTTAAATAGTAACTATAGCAATTTATCAATGATCATACTTTTTTTTGTTAACAAACATTTTAAAATATGTTTGTTGTTAGGCCAGTCCCTGAGAATTAATTGTTATAGAAATAGACGATGCTTAAAATTAGAACATTAACATAAACCAGTGATTTGCCATTCAGCCAGCACTACTCAATGCTGCAGATATAGAAAATCAATTTACACCTTCTGATCCCGCACTGGTGAATACCTTTTTGGTCTATTTTCCATACCACTTATGCTACACAGGGTCATGGGGGAGGCTGGAGCCTTTCCCAGTGAACTCAGGTGACAAGGAGGGGGGGAAACCTGGACAGCAGGGCACACTCGCACATACATTCACACACTATGGACAATTTTTTTAAATGCCAATCAACCTGCAGTGCATGTTTTCGGACTGGGAGAGGAAACCCCCAAAACACGGGGAAAACATGCAAGTTCTGCACACACAGGGCAGAGTGGGACTCAAACCCCCAACCCCAGAGGTGTGATGCAAACATGCTAACCACTAAGCCACAGCACCTACCACATGTTTGGTTTATTAAATTTGCTGTCTTTCATTCTGCTGTCAACTTTTGTCACCTCAATAATTATTCTCAGCACAGTTAGTGCAGTAGAAAAATGTATTCTCAGTATATGTGGTATATGGTTTGCACTCTTGATTTTCAGATGCACTGTTATTGAGAAACAAAAACTTGTACAGCATATACAGTCTGTAAATGTCTGTGGACTCCACACATGTGAATGTAGGCACGGTGATGGCAGAGTAGCGGTTGAAATAAGTCCGTAAATAAAGCTGTTTGTGTCTCACTTCTTCTCCACATTAGCCAGATTAATGATTTGACTGTACATGTAGTGTAAATGAGCTCTAATTGGACTCGTTTGTCACGGTCCCTTGAGCAAGGGTGTGGAGATGAAGCAGAACTTCTGCATCAGCTAGAAAGGACTGTCTCGTGCTGAGAGAATAAAGGTGACTGAGAGGAACACATTTGCTGAGTCTATGAAATAACAAAGAAGCCATCTGCTAGACATGGACTGGCAGCGTGTGTGAGTGTGTGTTATACCTGTGAATGAACTGATTCTCTTCTAGGTACTGGCAGCCACGTGCTATATCTCTGGCTATGTTCAGAAGGTCCACCATAGTCAGACTGGAAGGATGCTCCTAAGAAGGAAAAATAAATAAATTTTGAAGCAAAAAAGAAAACAGGGAAACTTAACAGATGGTCTAGCAGTAAGACTCGCATAAAAACATATGGCGTAATTAAGGATAAGACTATCAACCAAGTAGGGGCTACAAGTGTGTGTTTGTATGTGTGCTCACCAGCCTGGGTCTAGTCTCCCTAAGAAATGTTTTGAGGTCTCCTCCAGCCATCAGCTCCAGCAAAATGAAGCGAGGAAGAGCCTGTAAACTCACTCCTATACACCGGACAATGTTCTGATGGCTGAATTTACTGCCAAAGGAAATGGGGGTCAAGAAAACATAGAAAAGGAATATTGTGTGGATTTGGACACATATGTGTGTTTTTGAGAGTATGCTTACCTGATTATGAGTGCTTCCATCAGAAAGTCTAGTTCATCCTGCTCAGCGCACACCTCAGGAAGTGTCTGATTAGAAACACAAATGCCAACAGAAATCACCTCAGCACACTACCACCCACTGTCTTTCACTCAGTGTCTTTCAGTTCTACATAAATGAATATTGTAGAAAATATTTTAAAAAGGAAGAGTAGAGTTTTGCATATAATGCAAGCTTACCTTGACAGCTACCTGCATGGGACTGGGTTCTCCTGGTATTCCCACAGCCAGACCCTCATAGACCTCTCCAAAGGCTCCATGCCCCAAACCCCTACACGCACCATATGCATTACAGCTTTTCTATATAGCTGGATTCTACCAGATTTACAGCAGCACTTGCATAAACAATATTTGAATAAAAATATCAAATAAATGTTTGCTAAACATCAACTATATTTCTTTAACAACCAAACCTTAAGAGCTCCCTTGTTAAAAAATTCAATACTAGTGACTGGAATCTCAGAGACTACCAAAGATCCCTTGGGCAAGGATTTTAATCCTCAACTGCCAAAGACAGGCCTTACCATTTATTTCCTTGTACTTTCTTGCATCCATCTTACCCCGCACCTATGAATGAACTGATTCTCTTCTAGCTACTACAAGCCAAAGGCTATATATCTATTTATGTTGAGAAGGCCCACCTTAACTTCCTTGCAAAGTGGTTAATATAAATAAAGCATGTTGTTGGACTGTACACAAGTTCAATGTTAGCTGACCTTGTGAGCGAAATGTTGCGGCGCGGTACTTCCTTAAGGTCATTAACAGAGGCCGTCTTTCCAGCGAAGCAGTAGTTGGGGTTGTAATCAGTCATGATGGTCGAGGCTCTCAGCTTACTCAGCTTGCAGTCTGGGCTCTGAAGCTCCAGCTGAATGGACTGCAGCTCAGTGTGCTTGCGCCTGTACACTGTACACACAAACAATCCCAAGATAGCAAGTGAGTGATGGCCAGTTGTTGGCCTGGAAAGGTGCAAACAAATCATCAAAATTTACAGACCACATCCCCAAGTCATGTTTGACAAGTGTTATCTAATCAGAAGGTAGCTTTATACTGTAGGTAGGTTGCATTCTTGGGCAACATTTGCACACTCCAGAGATAAAGAGAGGCCCAAAAGGTAAGCAGCCACCCAATAGGGTTCATTATTCTGACCTAATTTGAAGACATCACTCATACCCTTCTCTAGGTTGGCAATCTAACAATTTGGTTTCCAGTCCAGAGTTCTATGACTATAATATTTGAACCATAATCTGGTTGTGGTTTTACAGTATTAAAATGATACTGCCCCACAGCTCCTGGGCTTGGGGTTCAATCAGACCTTGGGCTACTGTCTTGGTGCCAAGCATGTTCTCCTCATGTCCTCCAGGTTCTCAAGTTTCCACCCATCTTGTCAAATCATTCAGGTAGGTGGATTGTTTAGGGTAAACTGCCCCTAGGTGTGCATAGTGTCCTGAAATGGACTGGTGTCACGTCCAGGGTTTATTCCAGTCTTCCTGATGTAGGCTCCATGACCCTGACCATGATAAAGCAGTTACTGAAGATGCATAAATGAATAAAAGTGATACTGCTGCCCAGTGAGATTACGAAAGCAGCTGCCTTTAGAAAAAAGCCACTTATATCTCAAATGACATGGATCAGAATTTACAGCTGGACCACTTTTGAGCAAAAAACTAAAATGGCATACAGCAATTATTTATGGTTGGTTATAAGTGGACCATGTGGGTACTTGATGGCTTAGTGGTTATGGTTCCGAGCTGATAATTGGAAATTTCATGTCTGCCAGATAACCTCTGCTGGACACATAAGCTCTAATTCCCAACTGCTCAGCTCAGCTGTAAGTCATTTTGGATAAAAACATCTGCTATGTAAATGCATGTAACAGTGTGTGATATATTATTTGACTAGCTCATGTAAGGCCACATATACTGTTGCTAATATTAAAAACAGCAACTTAAATGAAATACAGGGGAAGACAGACACATTAGCATAACTAATGTACAAAACTATACAGACTTGTAAACACCTTGACACAAACGTGTAAACAAAAAGATGCAAGCATTGTGTGTGCACACCTTCACACTCATCCACATACTGGAAGCTTGGTGGCCCTGACCCTCAGCTGTAAACACATTAGCGCTAGCTGCAAAAGGGATTTATTCACAGTTTCGTAATGGACGAGGCTTGTCAAAGGACGGCTAACTGGCCATCCGTCATCACTCTGTTTAATTCATCAATGGCTGATCGCTACTCTTCGCCGTGTGGACAGCGCTGGTGGATGTGATGTGTGGTGTGATGGCTCAATGTGTGTGAAGGTGTGATAAGGCTGTGCTGAAACACACATCTGCACACATACACACACCAATATGACGCAGTGCGAGAGAGGCCATTAGTGCAGCTCCACCTGACACCCAGCTGCACTCATTAAAAACAAGAGCTTGTGCAGATATGCCATGTGCAATCATTTTTATTTTTTGGGCTTGTTAGTGATTTTGTCCGCGTGTATATGTGTGAATATCCGAGTGTGCTATTTATCCGCTTCCTTCTTGGACATTTATGTATCCTCCTAGTTCAGAATTGAAATGCTTTTTTTGTTTTCTTAGATATCCTCAGACACTGCACATATTTGTACTTATAGAAGATGAAAAAGAAGATGATCCTTCTGAAGTTCTGAAGCTTGAGCCCCTGGATATCCATTTGGTATTTCAAGTGCATCCTGAGATTCAAGATTTCCATGACTTCTGCAATAAAAAGCTTTAAAACTTTTGTCATGCATCACAAAAACTCTGAGTATGCATCCTACATTCAAGTGACATTTAGGAAACATGTAAAACTCATTTTTACATTCATGATTTTTGTACCAGTCATCATTCAAATTAAGAAAATGCAGATTTAACCTTCCTGACAAGCTATTCTTGCTGATTATTCCTTTAACAGTCATTTGAACTTATGATTCACCTTCCTGCCACAGTGAGTAATTCACCTGGATTCTCTAAAGACTTGCAGTTAACCAAAAACTGCTGTAACATTTTAAATATCTTGAATTTTTTTCACAATATTTGTCTTTTTTACATATATAATGTAAAAATAATTTACATAACCCTACAGTCCAGTGTTTACTCAGAAGAGGATATCTTCTTCATGTTGTTTCAGGATGTTTTTCCGGAAGTCACTGTCACCTCTGGTAGATTGAAACCCAGATTTCTGTAAACAGCTTTGTCTATAGATAACAGCACTATACAAACAAATTGAATTGAATTAGATTGCAACTTACTGATCATGACTCCAGACACTGCTAGCAACAGAGCTGCAATGAGTGCTGAGGTTCCTACAGACAGCCCCAATGCCAGGTGAGAGAGAGAGGGCTGACGGAGCACCGGTGTATCTGGAACTACACACACACACACACACACACACACACACACACACACACACACACACACGCGCGCGCGCGGTTGGTCTAGAGCCACTTTAGCCTCTGCTGCACCACTGTGCTACCCAACTGTTCAAAAGCTATCTATATTTTCTAAATATTTACTCATTCAAATGGCAATGAAAAGACATTGGCATGTTTAAGATCCAAATTTCTGTAAAATGTTTTCCTAAAACTTTGGTAAATCTTGTCTTCCAATGAGGGGAATGGAATCATTAAAAATGGGTCATTTGTAGCATATTTTCCTGTGATTTCAAATAATTTATCAAATTTCTAATCCATCCATCCATCTTCCATCCCGTGCACAGGGTCATAGGGAACCTGGAGCCTATCCCAGGGAACTTGGGGCACAATGCAGTGGACACCCTGGATGGGGTGCCAACCCATCGCAAGGCACAATCACACAATACAGACCATTTGGAAATGCCAATCAACCTACAATGAATGTCTTTGGACTGAGGGAGGAAACCAGCGTACCCGGGGTAAACCTCCAAAGCACAGGGAAAACATGCAAACTCCAGAGGTGGGATTAGAACCCCCAACCCCGCAGGTGCGAGGCAAACATGCTAACCACTAAGTAACTGTGTCTTCAATTTTTTATCAAAACTTTATAATACTAAGAAAATATTTGTGCTACAATTATATTATATCCAAGTAGATATTTACTGTAGTTGCTCTTTTTCTGTGTCTGAATCTCAAATCATCAAATGACAAAAGTCATTAAGACTATCGAATGAGTTTAAAAATGTATTGAAGAGTACTGATTGAAGAGTCAGAAATAAAATACTTTTATGATTTTATAGTTCATATTTTTAATTTTTGGATTATTTCAAATTCTATTTTAATTTCATATTTAAATGAAAGTTCTTTGTGCTGCTCTCCCCATTTATCATGTGATGTACATTTTTTGATTGTCCCCGTTTCTTCCTCTTCCTTTTTTTATTGATTCCAGCACATTTAGTTATTTATCTATTTCCTATTTAACTCATGTACCATCAATTTTCCTCATCATATGTGCTACATTATTATGGTTAGGGTTAGGGTTACCCTAACCCTAGATGGCCGTGTATCATTTACCAGGCTGTATCTAATGCATCACTGACTGATCACTTCCTTTTTTTGTTATAGTCTAGGAATAGTATTACGTTATTAAAGCCAATAGATGTCAGTGAGACTATAGCTAGGTAGGTCAATTTCAGAGAGACTTTCCATTGTCAAGAATAATAAAGCTCAAAATCATGGAGGCGAATGTCTATATCTATATGAAGTATAGCTTAATTAATGTTATGGGATTACCAGCAATGAGCTGTACTTCTTATACTCAAGCAATATCAGCCAAATGTAATAGATATAGACCCTGAGGAATGTGTATATATTTGCTATTACATGAACTTATTAATTCCTGCTTTAGGATTAACCATTCAAAGCAAATACAATTCTGGACAAAATATAATTTAGGAATCAGACATACCTACACTCTATATATAACAAAATACATAATATGAACGATGAAGCTTGTTACATCCAACTTTATCATAAAATCAAAGACAGAAAAGTAAAAGGCCAATTTTATGTGATTTTTGTATTTTCTTTTTTACCTGTAGAATTGATACAGGAGACATTGTCTGAGGCAAGTACAAGATCATTGTCGCAGTAACACTCTGTTCCCTCCAATGTCTCATAGCACTCTCCTGACTCGCAGTGACTGCAGTTCTGCACTGGTTTGATGATCACCTCACCATCGCCCTCCATGCCTGACATCAACACAACATATGGCTAGAATGTTAGACACCAAAATGATGTAAGACCTCACATGCCTGGAGACACCACACTGAATGTGTTACCTTTAAGTGCATCCATGAATATCTTTCCATCTGGGCTGATAAAGGAGGATCCATCCTCTCCATCCTGCTCAGGGTCATTGTCTACTGAAGTGCTGCCACCTACATACCACAGAGGAGCAAAACAGCTCTGATGCAATGTGATGCAACAGGTTCAAAGTGACACAGCAAGATATAGCACACTGCAAAGCAGTTCAGGTCTGTATTGCGTGACATAAAGCCTCCAGGAACTGATGTCTAACCTCTATAGCCACCTCCTCCACCCCCGCAAGTGCAAGCTCCTCCACCTCCTCCGAAGCCGCCATTAGTCTTCCAGCCCATCGTATGGCATGGAGCTCCTCCCTGACCTCCCAAATTGAGGGGTCTCCCACCCCGAGACACAGGTGCGCTATCATTCCAACCTCCACCTCCACCTGAAGAACAAAGAGGGGAATGGGTTTTAGAAAGAAGGATGCCTGAAACTTGTTTATTTATCTGCTTACTTGTCACAGAACTGGACAGTGACTTCTTGTCTGCCTGAGAATTTGCAATGAGCAGGTCTACTCTTCTACACCTTGTCAACTTCTAGAATAGTCCTATTACTTTTTCAGACCCTTTGCTTTCCCACTTCAGAATTAGCTTTTTCATTTTCTCTCACCATCATGTCTTAGAGAAGATGCTTTGACACAGTGAGTGTTATGGTTCATGCATTTCACTGAATGTCTGGAAGCACTGCACATACTGATGATTCCGACTGTGTCAGATTTTCTCAACTCCCACCTTCCTTCAGCTTCCACACACAGACCATTGCTTTTTTTTTTCTTACCAAGAAAATACAACAAAATTATTCCACAAGGCAGGCCTGCCCTGTTTCCCCCCTCCCCCCAACTTCCTGTCAACTTTAGACTAGCACATGGAGAGTCGTAAACAAGACCACAGACAGCAGGGTAGATCTTAATCCATTTTGGAATAAGGCTGTAACATAACAAAATGTGTAAAAAGTGAAGCGCTGAGAATACTTTCCGGATGCA
>JANDJT010000228.1:24435302-24450319 GCA_024331685.1 Stegophilus panzeri
CATTCCAAAATGCAGTAGAGAGCGTTGTCCCTGACAGAAATAGTTTTCTCTCCTGTTCCTACAGTGTAGTGTGAGAACCAGTCACAAACAATGATGCAAGTCCTCATGTACCTCATCTCATCAGTTACTTGGTGAAATGAATGACTTTTGACTGTAAGTACAATAGGCGTTTCCTTCACAAATATGCTAAGGATAATAGTTGAAAACAAGATGAAAAAAACTTAAAATAACTTAAAATTTCCTTAGAACAATTTTCCTTAGAATAAAGAATGAATAATTTTTTTTTAAAAAACAATAACCACCATGCCACCAGAACCCAGACAGCACTCAAGCCCTCTGAAAGCCTAGGGAAAGCCCTGAAAGTATATTCAGAAAGCTTTTCCAAGATGTTCTTATGTATTAATTTACTTTTAAGATTGCAAATTATAAATGAATTAAGATTGTAACTTAAATTGTAATTTTTATGTGTAATATGCAAATCAGCCATGGATGTAACTTGGTAACTTTTAAAATCATGTTTATATCCACCCTGGCTTTAGTATTATTTTAAAGTCGAGTTGCTATGGTGGTTACATCACCAACATTGTGAGCCTATTTGGAGAAAAAGTAAAGCAAAGCAGACAGTGTAATCCTGCAGGCTGATTAAATTGGCCATTATGATGACAGCTAACGCTGGCATAAAGCCTCACACTCACATAATTGTAGGTGTCTGTAAATAAATTCATGATACAATAATCTGATGATATCACAGTGTGTCATGCAAACATGAAACACAGGAAAAGAAACTTGTCCATGGTGTTAATTTATAGCTGCTCAGATCCTGTTTCTACATATATATCATAGAGGAATCATGTTATAGACTTTATTGTGAGCAGCATGGATATGGCTAAACTGATATTTTAAAAAGCATTTTACTTCAGTTTCTGCCATGAGATATTATATAAGCTATTTTTTAAAAACAAATTAAACTTTTGTTATGGTGTGGACAAAAATGAGCATATCAAACAGTGCTTGGGACAGCATTAGTTATGGCTATGAAATCACCTCATAACATTTGACAACCATTATAGTATTGTTCGTCATTTCTAGCAGTTTTTGTGAATTACCTGAATCCTGTCTGAGCACGGATTGAGACTATGGTATACAACATATAAATCCACAGCCAGAAATAGTGGCTTACATAAGCCTTAACACAACTGAAATATCAGCCTCTACATCTTCTAGGCATACCTCATGTGGCAGAGCAGAAACTAGAAATAAATGTCTGCAAGGGAGCAGCGAAAGAAGAAGAAGAAGAAGAGGGATTGTGAACAGGCCATGCCCTGGCCTCTTGTGCTGACTCCCAGCAGCAGTAAATAGAACACAATGGGGGAGCTGGCCTTTGAAAGTCAAGGCTCTGATAGAAGTCATACAGCGCACGCAGCAAAAGAGGACCAAGGGAGAGACCATATGCATGCACAAACAGACATACACAGACACAGACACACTCTCAAATGCATGTGCGCAGACAGAAAATACTCAAAAACTGAACACATGCTGTCACATACTATCTATATTTTGTTGCTCCAATTGCAAACCCTTACATTCTGAAATGAACATCCTAAAATCCTCACCACAACAGGGACCACAGCTCAAACATCTCATCCAAGAACCAATATTTTCATGTCTAGTCTCTCCAGGTTCTTGACCTAAAACTGCTTTAGTATTCAGTAAGTACTATCGATCAACAGGAGACAGTGTTGAGCATCTGTAAAGCCATATTTTCTATCTTTTCTTTTTCCCCTCCTAGAACTATTTATGGAATGTGGCATAGACTGGGGCATAGATATTAACAGAAAGTTGTCTATTAGTGGCATAGACAGTATGTAGATTCAAACCAAAAAGTCCAGTGATGGCATTTCCAATGTAGCCTCACCTGCTGCTCCTGACATGCCATTGAGACCAGGAACACTGAAACCATGGTCCATCAGCTCCATCGAGCTCTCTGAGTGGCCGTTGTAACCTCGACCCCCACCTCCGGCAGCAATTAGCAGGGGGATATAAACACCCTTCTCCACCTGAAAGCATACAGCCGTGCAATTTTTGAGTTCATTATTCAGAAACTCCAGCCTGGATCAATGATCAGTTAACCTTTCCGGGTTGCAAATGTATCCCATGACACTTGACAAATTCAGAAAAATAGACCAATCCAGTTTTAACTAATATCAGTATTGCTAAGCCAGTGACGTATGTGTAAGATATCACAACAAAAGTAAAAAATAATGTACAAAGAAGACATTCTTGTGTGGAAACATCTAGTGCTGTCAGTACCTGCAAAAAAAAATGATTACAGTTTTGGATTATTTTTTATTTTTTATTAAAAAGGTAGTTTTCACTGATGTAAATGCCTGCTTACGTACATTTCCCATCTAAACACACTCATATTCTGATTTACTAATTTGTGTGTCTACCAAGTGATCCATCCATTTTGTTTCTGAATTAACATGGAAGTCTTACTTTAAAGATGTAGGTAGCACCCCCTCCGCCTCCACCTCCTCCCTTTAACATGCTCTTGCTGTCTGGAGGGCCTTTCTGCTCAAGACAGATCTTCTGTAGAGGCTCCTCAGTCTACATGAGAGCAGAGCAGAGCAGGTAATTATTTCATATCTAACTGTCACTAAGCCTTTTTAATGGTAATGCTCTCAAACTAATAGATGACTGGTTTAATATCTATACTTAGCTACACTGGGCCACAGATACTACACTCTACACTGGAATACTTTACTGTAATCTACACTGGCCCACTGCACTGTACTCTACACTGTTATACAGTACTGTACTCTACACTGGACTACTACTGTACTGTACTCTACACTGGCCCAATTCACTGTACTCTACACTGGCCCAATGCACTGTACTGTACACTGGACAACTGTACAGTACTCTACACTGGACAACAGTGTGGAGTACAGTACAGTGTACTGAGATACTGTACTGAGATACTTTACTGTACTATACACTGGGCTACTGTACTGTACTCTACACTGGCCCAATGCACTGTACTCTATACTGGAATACTGCACTGTACTCTACACTGGAATACTGTACTGTACTCTACACTGGACAACAGTGTAGAGTACAGTACAGTTTACTGGGATACTGTACTGGGATACTTTACTGTACTATACACTGGGCTACTGTACTGTACTCTACACTGGCCCAATGCACTGTACTGTACAGTACACTGGAATACTGTGCTGTTCTCTACACTGAACTACTTTACTAAACTCTACAGTGGCCTTCTGCACTGTACTCTATACTAGGCTACAGTACTAAATTCTATACTGGCCTACAGTACTATACTCTACACTAGGCTACTTTACTGTATTCCACACTGGGATACTGTATTTTACTCCACAATTGGATACTGTACTGTACTATACGCTATACCGGACCAGTCTATACTACAAACATAACTATACTAGTTTCATGAAAAGAAAATTACTCACTCTAGGACAGGCGTCTTCTCCCTGCTGTCCCACCAGGATGTACAGCATATCATCTTTGTGAAGCCTAAAATCTCCAGCAATATAGACTCCATGTGATCTGAACATGTTGAGAACACTGCGACCACCTGCCGCACCATAAGCCGTGATCCTATAAGTCCCAAAGTAAAGACAGACATGCCAAGTCAAATCCCAAAGTAAAAACATACTGTACATGCCAAGTCTCAAAAGACAGATCACAAAATAGCTCAAAACAACAACAACAACAACAACAACAACAAAACCCTGTTAAAATGACTAAACAATTAAATATGAAGATAGGAAGTTTGGTGTGTGATTGTTCATCAGACCACTGATTTATATTCCTGTATGGGGAAGTTATGATTTTTCCCAATAATACATACCTGTATAATCCAGTTTCAGGAACCCTCCACATCTGGATGCCCTTGAGTGCTCCCTTTGTCCCCACGGTCACATTCACATTGCTTTTACGGTAGGAACTGCTACACAGAGAAGGAGTAGGACCAATTGGCCCTGTAGCTCCACAGGTGTGGAATAACCACTTGGCTGCAAACACACATATACCCACAAACATATTCACAAACAAATCATTTATATAAATTATATTTCAGTTAGATTTCAAACATCTCTTATCATAAAAATTGACTAAGCTGTGACATGGCTAGTCCACCTAAGATGAAGCGCTTATATGGTTCCCACTTATCTGAGAGAGATGAGTGAAAGGAGAGGGTCTGAGAAGTGGAGTAAATGCCATATGGTTTTGATGTCTGGCTTCTAAAATTTCAATTATGTTGCAGGGGGTAGAGACTCTGAGTCTTGATACTATCACACATTAAAAAAAAAAAAAAAAAAAAAAAAAAAAAAAAACAGATGTAGATGTCCACCCTTTGAACATTTCCAATGTCTTACAAAAGTGCCACAGACAACGGCTGGACATTATTCCTCATTAGGGCCGTAATGGCCCACGTGGAGGCCTGACAGCATTTTCTGCATTTGCCATTAGCCAGGAGATTACTCTTGTCAGATGGGCACAGTGGCACTGCTCTGAGCTACAGTCTGGACTTGGAATCAAGTTCTTAGAAAGTCAGCCAAGAGGAGCTGCATTTGCTCATTTTATGAGACAAAGAGGCACTGCTGCATCTAAACTACAGCACTAAGCCTAGTAGATTTACCATTGTACTACATTGTACAATGGCCACTATTTTCATCATCATGATACAACCAGAAAAATAAGTTGCCAAATCATGTGCTCCCCATTCACACCTACGCGGATAATTTTGAAAACAATATTTCAAAATCATCCTTTTTGTTACGCGTGTTTTGAGCATGCTAGGACTCCATTTATCATGGCTTGTGGGCTATAATTTCTCATTTAATAACATGTTTGCTCGGAATCCACTGCTCTGGCAATACAAACCGCACTGCAAAAAGATATTTTGATTAAGACTCAAGTGTAACCTTAAGTAATTCCACCTCATTGTCAGACAACACATATGAATCCTAGTGTTTGTCATTTTTTATTTTAGAACTTTTTGCCAACCATGATCTTGAGCAAGATAAAGCGGGTTCTGAAGATTAATAAATGAAGCTATTTAGTGATTTATTTATTTTTTGCATTTCTCAGTCTCTATCCCCCAGTGAACAGCTATTGACGTTATTCCTGAGGCATCTTAAAAAAACAAGTTATGAAAAATATATAAGTTTATATAAAAGGTTGTTTGCATGGATGGTAAAAACTACTAATTTTAGGGGGAAAGGGGGTGTGGCTACACACACTGATGTGATACTTAATGAAATTAGCTCCTCTTAATCTTTTTTTTTTTTTTTAAAGTGTAAGCAGACAGTGACATTTTGCAATGACATACAGTGCAGTTTGATTTTACATGTACATTTGAACACGTGAATATTCTAGTGGTGTGTAGCAGCAGGGGTGTGGTCAGGTGTCATTTGTAAAGCAAGCCCTGGAGAACAAGTGTGCTGTTAATGAAAGCTTCTTTATATGGTCTGGTATTACTCTGAGTGACAGAGAACATGCCTTTAGAAAGAACAGAACATCTTGGAGATGAAGTGGAGCTACATTTAACTAAATTCATTTTTGGAGTTTTTTTGTTCATGTGGAGAAAAAAAAAGCACCATTTCTATACAATTAAGTCCATCAGTGTTGTTCTCTTGAACAAAGCCTACCTCTAGTGTCGCTGCTTCACACCAACCCAACTCTGATTATTTTCCTATAACAGCATGCGCCGTTGAGTTTTATTCCTTACATATTCCATAGCTGACCCACTTGCCTTTTTCTGTTTCTTGTATATATTCATAAAAGGTCATAAATAGTCATAACACTTTTGGATTTCAGTACGATTTAAATAAATGTAAATAAATTTTAAAAGCTCGTAACTAAGCTAAAATTTGATCAAATCTTTAGTTTACTCTTTGAAATGTTCAGTGCACTAAATGTCTTTTCTATAGCAAAATTAATGATCAGACACTCTTTGCTTCATAAATAACAAGCTTTTACCTCATACTGCACACACAACAGATCTCATTTCTCATTTTGCTCTTCCAGCGATGACTGACGTCCCATTTCTCAATTACTAACAAACTTTGCAAATGAAACTTTGACTCTTTCATCTCTCTTTCACTGTCTATCTCTCTCTCTCTAACCCAACACAACACGACATAGAACGAAACACCTATGGGTCTGTATTATTTAGTTTCTATTAATAAGTGACTCCTATGGCACCCAGACATTTCAATAAGATTTAATGCTGCTGATGGGTATACTAATCCCATCTTTTTTTCTCTCTCTCTCTCTCTGTCTCTCTCTGTCTCTCTTTCTCTCTCTCGCTCTCTCTCTCACACACACACACACACACACACACACACACACACACACATGTACAGAGGGCATTGACATTTTTGCAAGGCACAAAAAAAACCACAGCATAAGTGCAGCAGATCTTATCTAATAACAAAAGTTTTACTTTTTTTATATTATGTGTACAACCTGAGGGGTATAAGATACATGATTCCACATAACTTGTGATTCTGCCCTGCCTACAAAAGGACTCAAGGCTGTGTGGGAGAGACAGAATGGCTGAACACAGGTCACTACTCTGGCACTGTTACTAAAAAGGTAAGAAAGCCAGGTTGTTTTTTTGAGTGCACAAAACTGTTGACACATACAAAGCTGCTGGTGTTCAAGCTACAAGCTACAGGACCAGGCTACTAAATAACTCTTTCACCCAGGTCTAAAGCAAACACACAAGCCTCTCTCTAAAGTTCCAGGTACATAAAATTTCTTACTTACAAATGTAAGGAGAAGCAACTCACATTACTGAATAGTGACAACAGATACCTTTTAATGCTTAACCGTTAATGATTATGTCATGGCTCTGAATAAGACAGTTTAAAATTGTCATGTTTTGTTTTGCAGTGACCAAGGAATCATGGGAAGCAGACCTTGGGACATGACAAGAGATTCTCTGTGTAAGTTAATGTATGTCATTGATTTTAAGTCAACAAAATACTTTTACTGAACATGTTGATATCGTAACTGATAATGGGTCAATTAATGGGTCAATTCATGAAACAATGTGCCTCCTAGTGGTCAGGAGCATTTCCATTGTATTGCGGTTTGATGCTGTTGTGTCGCAGCTTGATTCTGTTGTGTTGTTAACTTATCTTTGCTTTTTAAATTTTGTTGTATTGTGCAGTAGTGGGCCACCATAATTTTCTGATTTGCTGTTATACAGTTCGTACAGGATTTTGAGTTTTTTTGCGATTATCGCAGCCAAAAATGCTTGATTTTGCTGCGGCTTTTTTCTAAATTTGTGATGATTTTGTGTGCTTTTTTTTGTGGGAAAACCACTTGAATTGGCGAAACTGCAATTGCATGAAATTATTTAGCATTTTTCACAGTGATGTTTGTTGATAAATGAGACCTTTGAGCTGTACTCATGTTCGACACACGTGAATCGAAGTGGGCTTTGGCTGAATGTGCGTTGTGATGGCGTCACATGATGTGTCTTGGCCTAAATCCGTGGAATATCTGCAGTAATTTTGAAAAATTGCAAGATCCTCCTAATATTATGTAGTTAGCATGATTTTGCATTAAATTCTATGATTGCAAAATCACAAAATCCTGGAGGGACTGGTTGTAGTTTTGGTTTTTAATGTTTAGCACTTAGGAGCCACCGTACTAAACATAACAGACACATATATTTTGAAAATAAATGCATGCTTTCCTGTACAATTGTCTTAAACATTTTGTTTTCATCAATGGCTTTTATTTTTTGAACAAGCCACTTCATTATTTTGCAAATCAGTGCAGAGAAAGTAAATAAAACTTACCTTTTCTGACCTAATTTTCTGTCTCTAGCCCTGTAGCTAGTCTCTGGTCTGATGAGCCATCCAATGAACTAAATAATTTTCACAAATGCATGTGATGAACTACAACAGAGAAGCTTCTGCTGAAGAAACTGAGCACGGTCATATTTAGAAAACTAGAGCTGCTGAAGTACAGCAGGTTTTTTTTTTTCATGTCGTTACTGCTAGAGAATTGTTTTTCAAGCATTTCTTCAAATATTCTATGCTTTGGAAATACTTAGCTTCCAGACTGTGGTCTGCCAGTTTATGATGCCTGATCTATAACCTTGACTGACACACAACAACAACAATCACCACCAAGAGGATGTCAGTAATTGTCAGAAGTAAAGTTCAGGTGAGAAGAGCAACTTCCTGGAGCCACAGAAATGGAGTCATTCTCATAAAAAACAAGCCACAGAACATGGTTTTCATCTCAATCGTCCATTGTTAAAAAGTGCTTGGTTTAGACCTGGGTCACAGAGAGCATAGAACATCACAAGGTTAGTGATGTGCCCATTTTTTTTTTTTCACATCAAAGTAATCAAGCAGACAAAGGCTGAAAAAAAACCTGTCTATATGAGAGTACCCTACACTGTCCTCTGTTCTCATTCAGCACAAAGCAGCATCCAGAGTTCAGCTCAGTTTCTGCAGTAAAACGAAATCAACTGAGGAAATGGAAAGAGTCTGAAAAAACAGACTGCTGCTGTGTAGAGACATACTGTAGGTGTGTGAAATGAAGCACTCTCCAAAAGTTTACTCATTATTCATGTTAAAATTCAGCTATAGAAATTAGCTATTCGCATCATTTGACAGCATGATTGTCTTTTTGACAGTTTGAATTTACATTGCAGTCTGTTATACATCATGAGATCACAGTGTGCCTTCTTTCAAAATAGAAAATTTCATTAATGTTTCAAACTAACCACCTACACAGCAAAATACCCAGCATTGCATTAACAATCACAGTGCTCATCTGTGTGCAGCTGGGCTTTAACACTGTAGGTGAACAAGGTGGGCGTTAATTAAACACAGGAGACTTTTCTATTTGAAAGATCCCCCAAATATAAATAAATAAATAAATAAATAAATAAATAGAATACAGGAATAAGCAAGCATGTTAGACAACTCTTTCAGAGTGCCTTGGATCACTACAAATTTCTTTCATGAACATTATTTAAATGTGTACAATAATATTTTGCCTATTTATCTATTTATTAGAGCCATACAGCTTTTTATTCTGGACACATTAGGTTCAAGTTGAAATTATTAATATTACTTATAATAACTGAGTTTCTGAGCTGTTGAGGTATGGATTAAACTAATCAAGAAAACAAGTGACCTACTAAACAGGCTAATAACTATGAGAACTAAAAGTTAAACATAATATTTTTGATAAAGATGGGTGTGTAATTTCCACCACAGTCCATCTGCCTGTTCTTCACAAACAACTTGGAGTCCTGAGAACCACTGCTTGAGTAAATAAAAATGCAAAGAACATTAATTAATTATGGAACCTTGCCAAACATTGTGGTAGTGTAAGTTCTAAGCCTGGGTATTCCCCTGATTGTTTATGCTGTGCTTGCTTTGCCCATTTTCATGGTTTATTCTTTGGATAATGCTTTGGCTTGTTTGCACTGATATCTCATGTTCAGGCGACGTCCTGTTTACCGACTTCAATTTCATTTTGTATGTCTGAATTGTGTACTAAAGAGTCTCTGTGTAAGGATCCTCTCTCTCTGAGTCTGATATGTTACAATAGCACACTGAAGAAATGTTTTTAAATGAGCTCATGCAAATCCAAATGGCCAAGTTTACAGTCTAACTACCATGGGTGAAAATATTGCAGCTGTCATAGCATTCATTTTAGTAACAGCTTACCCTGACTGTACTCCCAACAGGAAATTAACCCACTATTACATATATAGAACATAGGCATTTCTTGAATTTCAGGATTTCCATGCACAAATAGCAAAAGCAACATAATTTCTGATTCGAGTGACCTATCAAACTAGTAAGCACTTTTAGTTGGGCAGGCTGCCATAAACACATTGCGCCACAGGGGACTGTATCTGATTGAGCTGCCTCCCAATAATGGGTCTTAACGAATTGCAGATTAGGATCCCATTCAGATTTATTAAGGCTGCGATTGCATGGGAGCCATGTCACAAACATCACCTGGGTCCTTGCCAAAAGTACTAATTAATGCAGTTACTTGGATGAGAGTAAATCCTTGCCCAAAGTCTATAAATCAGAATAAATAGAATGATCTGACGCACAGAGATATAAAAATAATGTGCAGCATGTTGCTTCCATTCAGCTCCACTAACCAGGAACAAAATGAATCTAAGGGACACCTTCAAACTATACAGTATATAGGGATAAATCTGTCTAGCATATGATGGAGATGACTTTCAGTCATTTTTTTCCCAGACCTCAGATGACCTTTTAAAAGAAAAATGTAAGAAAACCTCCATTACACATGTGGGGTTTAGTATGCAGAAAGAATGAGATTTTTAGAGCTCTCTCCGGTCTGTGAGGTGAAATGTAAAAAAGCAGTCTAGCAATAAAAACACTGACACACCTTCCCCCTTTCTCTCATTCCTTCTGTTGAAACCATAGCACACTATTAATTGCTTCCCAAATGCAATACAGAGTACACAGAAATAAAATGAATATTTCCAGTAAGTAAAAAATGCACAGATGATGTAATTGGCATGAATATCCAACTATGCAGCCTGAGCTATCGTCCTGGTGCATCCCACTATGCATTTTAACTATTTGACTTTGAGTTCATAGCTATATTACAGTTCATGGCTATATGAAAAATGTACAAAGTGACAATTCTCTTTAGCAAATTTATTTACTATGTGTACAAGCTAATACAGCTTATTAGTTTGCTAGCTTTGTATTTACCATTATGCCTATGTCAGTATTTAACTGACTGTGACAGAGCATACTAGATAAATAAGATTATTACGATAGTATATTGTACCACTTTAGTCCCAAAATAAAAGGCAAAACTAATACTTCTGTTATTTTGTAAGCTGAAACACCAAAAAAAAAAATATATGTGTTGGGTCAGAGTAACTGTGAAAACACTTTACAACTAAATGAAGCAGTCTGTTGTACAGTGGATATAAAAAGTCTACACACCCCTGTTAAAATGGCAGGTTTTTGTGAAGTAAAATAATGCAACTAAGATAAATCATGTCAGATCTTTCCCCAACTTTAATGTGAAATTGCAAAGTATACAAATAAAGTGAAAAACAATCAGAAATATTTTAGCTCAAAAAGGGGGGAAAAACAACTTACAATAACCTAGTTGCCTAAGTTACCCCTAACCTAGTTACCCCTAAACTAATACTTTATTAAAGCACCTTTTGACTTTATTACAGCACTCAGTCCTTTTGGGTAAGAGTCTATCAGCGTGGCACATTTTAACTTGGTGGTTTTTTTTCCCACTCTTTCTTACAAAAACATTCTAGATCCATCAAATTGTAAGGGCATGTCCTGTGCACAGCCTGCTTCAGGTCAAACCACAGAGTTTTAGTTGTATTCAGGTCTGGGCTCTAGGTAGATCATTCAAAAATGTTGTTCAAATGCAAAACGTAGGGCAGTATCATGGTCACAAAACAGACGAGGGGGTCAGGCAATCGGCAAACATCATAAACTGGGCTTAGACAAGAATCGAGAAATGCGAGGACAAAACAGGATCAAAACCATGAAACGTAGAACAAGGATCAAAGGCTTGGTACGAGTCTGGAACACACCACACTTCGTCCAGAACAAAGATGCACGGGGGTTTAAATATACAACGAAATCAAAGGGCATAACACAAAACAGCTGAGACATTAGAAAAGAACCAATAACATAACATGACTGGAACATGGCTTGGTGGGAAGGCTCATCAATCTCAAGCATGAGCAAAGCTTGGTGGGCAGTCTTGTCGGACTTGGTCATGAACAGGACTTAGTAGGCTGTCTCATCGGCCTCGGACAGGAACAGGACTTGGTAGGCTGTGCCGTCACCCTCTAGCTGGAATTGAACCTTGGAGGTTGCCTCATTGACCTCTATTAGGATCATGGCTGGATAGACCACTTAATCGGTCTCACACTGGGACTCAGGTGATGAGGTCACCACGTTCACCTCCAGCTGGAGCTCTGCAGGGGAGACCACCTTGTGGGTCTCAGGCTGAAATTCTGGAGATGAGGTCTCCACATTGAACACCTGGTGGAGCTTGGGTGTGGAAGCCGCCCTGCCAGCCTGCTCATAGTAGGTGGTGAACGGCGGGACAGCTTTATCTGTGGGACAGGCTGCGCCCCTCTCCAAAAGATTTTCCAGTTTAGGTTTGCATTCTGGACTCCTGAACACCTTCACAAATAGTCCCACAAACTGAGCTATGTCACTATGTCCACTGGATCCCGTGACAAATAGAAACTCTGCCCACTGGTGGGCTGGGCCAAAGAGCCAGGAGATCATGAACCCCAGCAACTGCTTCTCGTTGGGCTTGGGGTCCTACAGGTTCGCAAAATATACCTGGAAGTCCATGAGGAAATACTCAGGATAACCAAAGATCTATGATAGTCCATTGATGGAACTGGACTAAGTTAAAAGTTGGCAAGGTTTTCTTTGTTAACCTTTTAAGGGACATTTTAAGGGACATCTTCTTGTTGGTGATGTTACTGTGGTCCTCCATTTTTTTCACTTGTTGATGATGGCTTTCATGGTGTTCCATGGTACATCTAATGTTTTGGAAATTCGTTTATACGTCTCTGCTGATCGATACCTTTTAACCTTTTACTGTGCATGCTTTGTTAGCTCTTTGTGATCCTGGCTTCAGCAGTTGGATGAAACCAAGGAGATGTGAAAAAAAATCGTACAGAAACAGCTTATCTTTATTTGGGGTTAATCAAAAATAATGATGAAAATAAAATGTTGACATTATTTATATCACAAAAACTTTTTAACAGGGCTGTGTAAACTTTTTATATCCATTGTAATTCAACACAGTCACATGACTGTATGTACTGTACACCAGATTTCTTATGTGTCCTTATTTATTGGCCATAGAAATGCAAACATAAGCCTAAAATGAAGAAACTATGCAGATCCATAAGAGGACAGAATTGCTGATTACAGTTTTCTAAGATTGTAACCTAACTATTTCATAATTCAGAAAATGATCCATTCAGTAAATGACTCTGATTAGCTATAAAACTTGTAATAACATTCTTTAAGTCTCTTAATGGTTTGGCATCATACCTTAAGATCCACTGCTAGCCTTCATCATACGTATTCGACATATGAAACTTGTGTTGAAGCAGCCTTTTGTTTTTATGCTCCAAAGATTTGGAACCTTTAAACATTCCTCAAGCTAAACAAACTGCTAAAATATATATTTTTTTCACTTTAGCTTTTAACTAGCTATTATTGTTTGGCTTACTTTTATTTTACATATACTTTCTTATTATATAATTTTAATTATCATACTTGTATTTTATTTGTATGCATGTTTTTAAAATAAATTTTATGTTTAAAATATTATTTATGTTATTATGTTATTCTTTCTGCCATTGCTACTATTTATTGCAGTATTATTTGCCTTTTTAGTATTTTCTTTTGTTGACTAAAGTGTTTTTCCTTGAACGTGGTGGTCTTGAGTGAGTAATTTTAATAATTTGATTTGGCTGCCCAGCTTAAGCATGCCTGTGAGATGAGTCTAAATACAGACTACTAAATACAGAGTCCATAGTGAAGAGGATGAGACTCACTGTTTGTAGGCACCACTGGTGTCGTCTTCACATGATTAGTCGGTCTGAACTGCATTGGTGTAACACTTGTCGGAGCCACTGGTGGGAATTCTCCATTAGCTAAAAAGAAAATGAAGATATTTCATGCTTACTTTTACATATAAGTCCTAGTCAATATATAAAATGCAAAATAAATAAACAAGCACAAAATATTAAAACAAACAAACAAAAGCACATACTGAATTCATTCATTCACCCTTAGTAACTGCCTGGTCAGGGTCACTGTGGTTTAAATTAGGCCATTACAGTGAACCAACTAAATTTGCTAGAAAATATCGCACGCAAGTACAAACACAAATAACTGCACAAAGGATGAATCATAAATCAAATAACAAGGATTCATTTCTAGTATGTAACCTTGTTGTAAAATTATCTACTAAGACAGATATTGCCTAACACCCTCTGATGAACACTTTATCTAAGTGCATATACTGTATGAATTTGTTAGATGTCATCATATGACATGCTAGGTATCTATTATAACTTCTATCACTGTGTGAAAAATCAAAAGCTAAAAATATAGGAGAAAACAGAGCACAGGTGGTTGCTTCTTAACTTAAAGAAGTGAGAACACAGTTGCATGTTTCTTAATTACATGACAAGCCACATGAGCTCCAGCAATTGTTCCATTTGCCAGTTTCCTCAGAAGACAGATCAGCCCTTCACCCCAAATATAGTCCAACTAACAGTACTGGGAGTGTGTGGAAAATCTCATCATAAAGAAAAGAAAAAAAAGCACTCACATGAAAGCAACTCCCACACCACTCCAGTCTAGGCTGGCATCATTTATCATGTTCATCATGCTCCCTACTGCTCACAGCTTTTCATGGTGCACACTGCCACCAAAGCTATTATCAGTCCTCCCATTTGAGACATCAGTGCTGGAGCATGTGACTGGTTAAGAGTATGGCCCAGACTTTCACTGGCCTAATTCTTAATTCAAACAGGCCAGCAACGTTTTTCATCACATAAATGAGCTTAGATATGCATTTAGATGTAGATGTTGTTCTCAAAAAAGGTTCTGTCTCACTTAGTGGCAGTTATTATGTTTTTTAAATATAATATCATGAACCTGATTGGTCAGAAGGTGTGAATTAATCTTCACCATGTATAATTCAAGTATATTTCAATACAATTATATTTTCTAGTAGTAACAACCAGCTCTCACAGGAACTTGTATGGTGGATGCTGGCAATCATCTAAGACTAATAATAAACAAATCCATTTTTAAATAAATAAATAAATAAATAAATAAATAAATATACAGTATCTCACAAAAGTGAGTACACCCCTCACATTTTTGTAAATATTTCATTATATCTTTTCATGTGACAAC
>JANDJT010000228.1:24450419-24463427 GCA_024331685.1 Stegophilus panzeri
AACAGTAACTCTGCATCATGCATCATAGTTCCCTTACAGTATTCATAGTTGAAACCAGTAAATGTTCTGGAGTCTGTAGGAAGCAATATAAAATAATTTATTTGCCTGGATTTTGTTAAAAAATATTTTTTTTTACCACTATTTTCCTCCCAATTTTGTCATTTGCCAGAGAACTGCCCTCTTCTGCATATATGAATGACAGGGGAGAGCATAACACCATCCCTCCCACCCAGAGAACATGGCCAGTTTTGCCAAACTATTCAAAGACTAAGCAAACAATAAGCTTATAATTTAAGGGGTGAATCCTAATTTGTAATATTTTGTTAAGACATATAACAAGGCATCCCATTGTAGTTATTGAGATGGTGCAAGTTTAACATCAAGAATTAGGGTTGAAAGAAATGTGAGCCGGATTTTAATCGTGACCATTTTCTACTTCATCGGCCTATTGAGATACAAAAGAGGTACAGAAGCCATTTGGAAAGCTTTTATAATTCATACAACAGATTCAACAGATTCCAGTTAATGGTGAGGTCAGACATACAAAGACATACAAGAGTGCTTTCAACATTTTATTTTAATCTATGTGTGAATTTAAAATTATATAAAACTATGCATGTAAAGCCATGGGATTGTGCAATAAAATCCATTCAATTATTTGTTTTGTTTTTTTTCATAAAAATCAGAAAATGGTACAAACACCTGCTTTTTTTTTTAAATTAATATTATTAGTCCAGACCATTTTCATTTTGCAAAAATAAATAATGCATACATGCACTGTTATTCATTATACCAAATTCTTGATTCTGATTGGCCAGAAGGTAACAACACAGCTCTGACAATAATTCAGACTGCATTGTTTATATTAACCTGCTCATTCTAATACTGGTATGGACACACACATAAAAGCTTGTTATTTATTCATGATCTTTGTGATAATAGTTTTTATACAACTTCAGCTGAAATTGACATTGCTTGCTATGTATTCCTATGCATATAGTTTTGTTGCTTCATCCGTATATTGGGCCATATTTAAAGTTTATTTATCCACATGTAGTGAGAAGTTATTCTGAAACGTTGTACATCGGTATTCAGACTTAAGACATAATTATAACCTTTCTATTCTGTGCTATTCAGAAGTTAAGCAAGAATTATGCATGTAGGGTGCCATTATGTGTAATTCTTGTAATTCTAATAATTATTGTGTGATTTAACCACAATATGACACTCTAAAAATAATGTTTCGGGCTGTAAATACACTAAGAAATATGGAATACCATTTGAGGTCAATGGTATTAGTAATATTGTATTGCATTTATTGATGTATTATTATTTATTTTTTATTGTCTCTTGTGTTACAAGGAAATCTGGGAACCTCAGTGCCATGAACTGCACACTGGAAATTTGTGTAATTAATGATTAGCCTAGAAAATCAACTTGAGTACCCGCATAAGCGGTCTCTGAATACCTGTAACTTTCCCTGCAAACATACTGACCTAACTTTTGAACTTTTATACTTTTGGTCACAGACTTTGAATACGGCTCATGGTCTCTCCAGCAACATACCATACTGAAGGGTTCAGACATCACTAAAACTGCTAAACAGTCATGCTTCGGCCCTTAGAGAAAAAAAAGGGATTTTGGCCTTTCCAGGTTCCTTTTTGTTAGCTTTGCTATCATTTGTGGTTGGCACTTATGCCCTCCATCCTCCATTTATTATTGATATGGCTCCCTGTCCAAAGCATCATATGAGAGCAAAACTAATAAAAACCAATATAAAAGAAAGCCTGCTGCTATGTGAAAAGGTGAGAAAAAATAAAAGCAAACACCCACACAGCAAATCCGAAGCCATCTGTTTGAGCTGGAGAACAATGCAGACAAGAGAGAGATGGATTTCAGAGGATGCACACATACACACTTTCACATACACAGTGCACTAATAGGCATGTGGCACAACACCCCATAAAGAGCATAAACTCTATCCCATAGAGAACATAAACTTGTGGATGTCACAGAACTTTCTGCAGCTAAATAAAGATAAGACAGAGGTACTTATTATTGGAAATGATGCACAGAGTACGTTAATTATGCCGTATCTAGACTCCTTGTCACTCAAGGCTTATGACTGCGTTAAGAATTTAGGGATCGTATTTTACAGTGATCTCAGTTTAAAAAAAACACAAAAAAACAACATATTAGCAATGTTTGTAAAACAGCATTTATTCTCTCCCCCACAAATAGTGAGAAACTCATACATGCATTTGTTACATCTACACTCGACTCCTGCAACAGTGTTTTGGTTGGCTTACCAAAAAGCTCCATTAAACACTTACAAAGGGTTCAGAATGCAGCTGCAAGAATGCTGACACGTCCTACAGTGAAGAATCATGTCACTTCGGCACTTAAATTACTTCACTGGCTACCTGTGGCTTACAGAATTGATTTTAATATCCTCTTATTAATTTTTAAATGTCTTCATGGTGGTGCTCCTACATAACCTTTGTAATATGATCACTAAATATACTCCTGCTAGATCACTTAGGTCATGCAACTGCAACCTGCTGGTTGTACCGAAAACGTGGGAGTACCGAAAACGCCTTTAGTCACTATTGGCTAAACTGTGGAACTCTCTCCCTGACAACGTACATGTTGTTGATTCAATTAGCACTTTTACAAAGTATCTTAAAGCGCATTTGTTCACTGGGGCCTTTCCTCAAACCAGCTGATTTTTCATACTTGATTTTATTTGTATTCTTGATTTTATTTGTATTATTCTATTTTATTTGCTTAGCCTTTTATTTATTTTATTTGATTTCTTACTATTAATTTTATTTTCTTGTATTTACTGTATGTCTTCTGTATTGTTTTAAAAAGTGCTATATAAATAAAGCCTTACTTACTTACTTACTAACACTAAATGATGGCATGCTTATAATGTGCAGCATGACTTGGTCCATTTTTGCTAATAACACACACACATGTAACTTTCGCAAATGATGCTCTGACAGCATTCTCGCTGATTGACGAGGGGTAAAATATGGCACATCAAACTATTTAATTTGTGGCATAATACATACATAGCTGGAATTAAAAGGAGCCATCCGCGAACCCGAGCGATGGATGGCATCCCAGTGCTGCCATGTCAAATCAGTGCAAGCTGGCAAATACCATCTAATCCAAACTGCAAGGGAAATATTTCACACTGAGTGTCATCCATTTCCCTCGATGCTCTGTTCTCGCCCATCAGTGATGAGAAATTATGATTGCAGTGGTGCCTCTCTTGGAAGTTTCTTTCTAAGATTGATATCAAATCTGATGATATGCTCAAACTAATGTGGCAGTTTGATGTTTCGCTATTATAGCTTGCAGCATGGAATTCTTGAATTTAAAAATCCTTACTGTAAATGTTACATTAACAAAACTTACCCAACTAAAGTTACCCAACTAAATGCAAAGCCAAATGTATGCATATTATTTTGCACAATCTCACTGGCATGCATAAATCTGACATATCCATAACACATAAAAACATAAACAGACAATAAGAGACTGTATAAAATAATGGTGTGTTATAATCTCATAATGACTTCCCATTCTTTTTACATATTATTTATTTAGTTTTAAGCTGTTATCTTCTGACAGAGAATCAGACTGACAAGGAAATCTGGCTTATGGGTCATACCACAGAGCTTACTTAAATTGCACATGTAAATGGGCTTAGTCTTTTAATGCAACACTTTTGTGTTAATGAGCCGCACTTCTGTTTCGTCTCTCAGCTGCATCGTATTCAGACAGAGCCTCCTCTGAATGATTCCAAAAAGTCCTGTTCAGCATGATTATTATTCCTTTCACAGCTGCAAATAGGAACTCAATGCTCACAACTCAGTGTCGGCGTGCTCGCCGAGCCAGTCGCTTGTAGCATTTGCATTATTGCTAAATTAGTCTGTAGGGTGCACAATGCATTTAATATAAGTATGTTTAGTCTTAGCAACAGGTATTAGCAACAGGATATATATTGACGATATATTCCTACCTCTCAACCATTAGCCTACTCTCAGCGAACATGTGAAGGTGAAGCACTGTTGTGTATGGCATCAAACAGTTGCTTTACAATAGCAGCAAATGACAGCTGCCCTGAGTTGAAACAATGCCCATGTTCATATAAGGTAATTTTTTATTTCATGTTATCACATTGCTTCGTATTACATGGTCATTCAAATGTGTGAATGGTGGCAGAGGTTGCACTTGACGCATCTAGTATTTTATTTTATTCCATGGACATTCAAAAGAATGTCGGGAAAAATGTAAAACATGGGCAGAGTGAAACCAATTTTATTTAAATATCTTTTATGTGATGCTAATAGTGTGTCTTTTTCAGTGTATTAAAGTCTGCATTCATAGTAACACTGTTTTGAACGCTGTTAAGTCAACACTCCCCCACCCCCCCAGAAAAGCAAAAAAAACAACAACAATTGTCCTCTGTTTGGACAAACCAGATTATATATAAAAATTTATATATATAAAAAAAAAAATGTTGGTTATATTTATATAACAAATCCAATCAGTGAACATGATTTTAAGTTCTAAAATAAACTCTAAAAATTTTTTGGATCATATTGCTTTTCTCTTGACTTTATTTACATATGTGACCTTGAAGTAATCCAAAAATAATCAGATTACGTTATGTTATATTGTGATACTTGGATTACGTTACTGCTTACATTTTTTATGAAGCGATTTGTAACTGTAGGAATACATTTTTAAAGTAACCCTCCCAACCCTGCAAATGCACCATTACATGTAAATGATCTGCTGAGGGATAGGGTACTGGGGCAATAGATAACAGGATTTTGGTAGGTTCATAGTTTGATGATTTAAGATATTGAACCACAAAGTTTTAACCCTCAGTAAGTTCAAAGGATAAAAACAGCAAAGAAGTTTTAAACATTCATGTGTATATATATATATATATATATATATATATATATATATATATATAAATTCATATTCCTCCATCCATCCATCTTCTGTACAATTTATCCTAACCTACTCTACCTACTCTAACAACTTACTAAATAATAAACAGTGGACGTTTGTGAAGCAAAGAAAAAAAACGTAAACAACAAATCAACCAATGAACCAAACAACAAACCAACCAAATAAATATACCCAACACAAATATAAAAAGGAACCATTATTTCTCAAATTACCCTCAGGAAACAGTTATGAGAAAAAAAAAGTGTTGACTCACTTTCAAGGAAACAGTTCATAGTAAGAGTGAAGTTATCCACAGCAAACGACACTTCAGAGCCAGAAGAAATGTCTGCTGTGAACTGGAGATAGAACCTACACAGGATAGAAGAAGAAGAGAGTTAATCCAGTTCCTTATTTGTTTCTACATTAAACACTTTCTATCATGGCTGTAGGAAATACATCATCCAATATCAAACAAAAGAAGTGATCAATCTGATAGCTAAATATCTTACTACTACTAGCCAGTGCTGCTCTGATTACAAGGGCTGAATTAAATGATTTGAGCCAACAGCGTAGCAGTATGTTCAGAGCCTAGCTGATATTATTTGATTGCCCGCAAGTACACTTCAGAGGCAGCAAGCTCTCAGACAGATTCTGATCTGGCCAGTCCTCAAAAACAATTAGATATAAGACATAAGAGGCTTAGCAGGGCTGAAAATGGTTAAAAATGACTATTATGTCTGCAGCACCTGTGGTTATAAATCAGAATTGTATTCAACCTTGAAAATTCCTGTCGCTCTAATTTGAGCATGAAGTTAATATCTAACCTGGCTGGAAGTTAATCTGGGGGGCTTCACGTATAATATGCTAAAGGGCAACATCACCATGTGAAGCTTCATTGTAGAATAATTTTTTTTTAAAAAGACGATAGAGAATTCATGAAAAAAAAAGCAAAAGTGGAAAGAAGAAAAATGAGACCAAAGTACAAGAAAAAGGCCAAAACTGAAATCTTAATCATTCTCTGAGGACGGGCATTAGCAAAGCACGAACATTCGAAGGAACCCAATCAAGCACACAGAGATGAATCGGCCCACTGTTTTTCTCTCTGCTCTACTGTCTCGCAAGTGCAATTGCTAATTGGAGTGAAAGTGTGGTTGAATGTGAATGTTCTGTACATTGATTTATTTTCTTCCCTCGCCCTCCTTTTTGAAGGCACGAATGATATGGTGGAGCGAGACCAAAGAACAGGCCTGATCTCAGCGGGATTCATTAAGATTTTAGGGTGAATATGGGGTTTAGAACAAAACTGAATGCAAATTATACAACAGTGCATTCTGAAAGGCTGGTAACCAGCAAACCATTTATGCATTTATGCAGCATGGAGTAGTGACTGTGTTTTTTCACCTGTTTTTTTTTCAGGCAAAACAGTTTGTTTAAAGTTGGACATAGTAGGCTATATGTATCTGTATTTGATCAGTTCTCCAAATGTCCAGATTTAAACCTGAAGTGGGTGTGGCCTGTACAAGGAAGATAAAAAAAAATAATTAAACAAATATCCTATCACTACACCCCCAGGAACAATAGAAAACACTGGAAAACAAACCAAAGGTAGAAACAAAAGGTAGAAATGCCAGAACTGTCAGCATGGTGTGTGAATTCTGCTTTTGACAGATCCTCACCCTCAGCGACATCACTCTAGTTTATGATGTCAACTGTCAATGTGTGAGGGACTGTTTTTTGTTCCCCACTGGCACACTATTCATATTCTTATTATTGCTCAAAAATTTTTCTAACAAATTTAGTTGGTTCTATTTCTCAAAATTATAAACAAAGTTGTAGTCTAATTTAAACCATCACAACCCTGAGCAGGAAGTTATTAACAGTAAATAAATCAATGCTTGTCTTCGTATCTTGATTTGAATCCATATTTTACACATTATTTGTTCTATTCGAACAATGTATTTGTACTCAGTTTTATATCTACTACGAGTACTTACGAGTCGACTAATCCAAACAGTGGGAAAGTGACGAGTTGCCATCCCTTATCCTGTTTTGTCTCACTGTTGGAGTTCCATAGACTTCTTTGGCTCTCGGGTCCTGTGCTGTTTTCGATGATCCAGAGAGAAAGAAGACCATTTGGGCTTCCACATACCTGGAAACGTACCTGTAGATCACATAACACACAATGCTGCATCTGTGATATACAGTATTTACATTTAAAACAGGGCATCTGGTTGGATTGTTTCATTCTTTATTTGTAGTAGGGTGTGTTGGCCTGCGATATACTGACGTCCCAACCAGGAGGTATTCCCACTTTGCAAGACATGTTCCTGGGATAGGCTCCAGATCCACCACCCCCCTCACCAGGAAAAAGTTGTGAATGAATGCTACTGCTTCTTACATCTTACATTTGTTTTTTGTAAATCGTAACTAGTTTGGACAAGCCACATTATGGCCCTGACAATTACATTCTTTCATCTCTTTTGTTCTGCTACACGGAACATACATCCGTCCATTTTCTGTACTGCTTGGGGAGCCTATCCCAGGGAACTTGGGGCACAAGGTGGGGGACACCCTGCACAGGGTGCCAACCCACTGCGGGGCACAACTGCACATGCATTCACACTATGGACAATTTAGAAATGCCAGTGGAGGAGGAAACCAGAGTACCCTGAGGAAACCCCAGAAGCATGCAGACAACATGCAAACTCCATGCACACAGGGTGGAGTTGGGATTCGAATCCCCAACCCCAGAGGTGCGAGGCAAACATGCTAACCACTAAGCAACCATGCACCCCCTCTTATATATGTGTGTGTGTGTGTGTGTGTGTGTCTGCGTGTGTGTGTGTGTGTGTGTGTGTGTGTGTGTGTGTGTGTGGATGTACTTTTGAGCTTTGACAGTTTTTTTCATTTCTAATAGCTAAATCTAACATTCTAAAATTTAGCATTTTGTTAATATTAAATAATTGTAATTTTGAGATTTTTCCCATATAGCTTGTGTTTAGGTACAGTAGAGAGAAAGGGCAGACTTTTTTGTTTGTTTACCCAGCAGAAAATAATAATAATAATAATAATAATAATAATAATAGTTGAGGTTGTTGTTGTTGTTAGTATTATTATTATTATTATTATTATTATTATCATCATTATTAATTATAACTATCTGTTGTTTCCCACTCATACAACAAGCCTAATGTTTAATCTAGGTTTATTAAAAAATGTAGAAATGTGTATAATCCTTTCCTAACTAGTGATTTCCCCCAGCATGGTAATGCAGTGTGACATCAAGCCCACATTCTCTGTAACTGCTCCTCCTCCAGCATTTGAGGTGGCACACTGTGGAGGGCGACACAGCCAGCTGTTTGAGCAAGTGAAGTTTTTCCAGCTCTGGTGCTCAGACAGGGAGTACAAGACAAGGTGAGCGAGACAGAAGTTCTCATCTAGAGCCCTTACTCATCTCTGGGACTGGAGCCAAGCTGCTGTTGTGCCCTGCTGTGCTTGCACCGTGCTCTCGGTTCCATATGTACAACAAAGAGCCCTTGCCTCCCATCTATTTTGAGCTGTCAATCAGAAATCTCCGGCCAGACGAGTCCTCCACATCTATCTGTGTCTATTTCTATATGATCCCATTTACTTCTTTACTATCTATCTATTTTCACTTTTTCGCCTTTGCATGTCTTGCTTTCTGTCTTTTCCATTTAGGACTTGCTTAACTCTAGGTCTGTCTCTCGCTGTCTATTTTTTCTGTCTGTCTTTCTCTCTCTACTCTTTTGCCTCATTAAGTATTTTGTACTGAAGGACTTGAGTAAATTGCATTCAGAATAGAATGTAAAATACTGCCAGTCAAACCTCTTGAAGAAGGCAGGGATTGGAGATTGGCTTTGTTAGTTATTTGTTTGCTTGTGCTTTCCAGGCAATTGCATGATGGGTAAACTTTACAAATATATTATCACATGTGAATGGTGTATAGCATACTTGAGTCGCTATACATCATGACCTTGAAATTATATGGTTCTGCCTGAAAGTTTAGTGAATTTAAGATAGAACCACAAACTTTTGATCCTTAGTTTAAAACATATACATTGATTGAGGGTTATATTATATGTTGGTGTAAAAATATTGCTTTAATTAAAACTGAATTAAACTTAATCTTATTTATTTGTTTGTTTCACCATTGTATTGTCCTAACAATGCCATGTTAATTTGCCATTTTAATGCACACTGAAATTGCATCTAATTGCATTAGTGTGTAATGATAATCTCTACCCTGGACCAAATGTCGGCAGTATTCATTATAACACTTTTCATTTAATTAATAAAAAAAGGTTGGACCTTGGACAGTGATCTATAGAATATGTAAAGTGCATATTCTATATGCAATACCTTAAAGTATTTGCAATACCTTAAAGTAAAGTCAAATTATAACTTGGAGGAATTACCATAAAACAGAATTAAAAGCATATCATCGCATCATATTATGAGGAGATTCAATTAATCAACTAGTCTCGATTTAGCCCTGACATTTTATCAGGAAGGAAGTTGGCATATTAATCACACACCTCTCTTGGCTTTGCTGATCAAACCCTCCTCGTATGCATCTGAAACTCTTATCAGTATGCAGTGCCTCGCTAATGGCCGCATCTTTTGTTGCCTGTGTACTCAAATGAGAGTGGAATACATTTGCTGGAAATATGAAACAGGGCCTGATGAAAAATGCTCTTAACATAATTTCCTCTGAGATCCAAATAAAGCTGGCCACACAGACGCACTGCGCGCTAGCTCGGCTTCGCGACCTGAATGCAGAATTTCTGCTCTCTTACCATGCATGGGGCGTTGCGCAGGGGGTAGAGGAACAGTGGACTCCGCACAGCTACTGACCCCCGTTGGCCTTTGGATTGACTTTCCAGAGTCAAAACAGAACCTGTCAGGAAACAAGAAAGGCAGATATACAACATATCTGAAAACTTGGACATGGAAGAAGTTAAATTAAATGTGGCAAATAAAAAATACTAGAGGACTGTGGTAGGCATGAGTGCTGGATTCTCGTTTATAGATAGATTTTCAAGGTATAGTCACTTCAGTTTAGTGAGTTTGTGACTGTGCACTAACACAACACAGCTCATACATATATACAGGGACATGAATCTAATATTATACCATCACAATGTCAAGAGTGTAAAGTCAAAAATAAGATATATGTGTTATCTTTGTACTCATTTTTAACATTTTAGCTTGATAACATGATGAATAAAGAGTAGTGCTGATGATATGAGATCTGGTTTACATGCCCATTGCTATATTGCAAAAAGTGGAAGCATCCACTTGTGAATGTATTATGTCAAAACACACTCATTGCAATCCCTTGAGATAAGGGGAAAAGTTGGAGATGAATTTATGATCATTATATATTGGCATTACCATGATAAATGTATGTAACCATGTTGCTGAGCAGCCTGGTAATAGAAACTTCAACATTGATGAACCTACCCGAGGATGGACAGCTGTTTGTAAGTCTTTTAGGCAGAGAAAGATGGACTTCTTTGTACAAACTTTTACTTGACACCATCTGCCACCCACAGTCGTCCTCTTCAAAAGAGCAGTAGCTTCCGTTAAGAAACTGACCTGCAGGGAGAGGAATGCAGAGACACACAGAGAGACAGGTGAAAAGGACAAGATGAGAAAAGAGGCTAGAAAAAAGAGCGACTCAGGAAACTGGCACAAGCTAAATAAAATAAAATAAAAACAGCTTGATCCTGATGCACAGGAGCCTGCGCATTTTGATGAAAGTGTTTTGGACACTTGCATTTTTGAAGAAGTGTGGAACTCCGAGGGAACAAAGACGGCGTGCAGATGAAGATCTTTTTTTTTATGTTGGTAAAGCAAGAAGGATGAAATGAGAAAAAAAGAAAGCCCTATTAGTAACCTTCCTCTCCATCAGGAAATCCTTGTGGATTTGTGTAATGCTATTAGGATTGATATGCATTTCATTAAAAAAAAGAAAAAGAAATGAACAAACAAGGGAGAGAAAAGTCTTGTTTTTTCTTTGGAGTAACTAATATTTCTGCAATATATTGTCTGGCTGCTTAAATACTGCATGTACACACATAAGCCTTGAATACTACATATTCACTTGAATTAGGAAGAATATGTCACACTTGGATAGTGTTAGTGAGCATGGAGTGACCTGGCTGGCTAAATTAAGCGAGCTTATTTCAAATAAATAAATAAACAATAAATACATGAATAAAGCCAATTTAACACATGCAGTAATAAAAAAAATATTCTGCCTAAAGATATCTCAAACCTTGCTACTGTAGCTAAGTATGCTTTTCTGATGCAGTGAATGTCAGGATTTGATTAAGCTGTCAAAATGTCAAAACATAATGCATGTGCACTGTCATGTCATCATCAAAACAAAGAACGCTCTGTACAGGTGATAACATACATAAAAAAAATTTTAAAAAAAAGTTTAAATGATCCTTTTTCATGATTGAGATTCATTCAAAAAAGAAACTGATTTCAGTTAAGGAAAGTTTCCAGAACTAAATATAGTAGAACGTGAAGGGTTTCCCAGTCTGCTAAACATATACACACTAAACATCTTGTTGGAACAACACATGTAGTACGGGTGATAATATGGAATCCGACTTGCTGTAGGTTGTGATCAGATTAAAGCAAAGCTTTATCTTATAGCTTTTCTAATAACTTCCATGATTCCCATGACTTAAAGACAAAGGAATCAACTTAATTTTGCAGCAAATTATAAGAGTTTTATAAATATCCAACACTGTTAATGTGAATCAGAAGTGACTGTTAGAGCCAATGTTAGAGCAAACAAGAGTTTATGATAAAACTGTCTCTTCTGGCAGATCTAATCCAAATAAGTTGTCAGAAGCTGTTGTAAAGGTTGGTAGATGTCAATGAAATTATTTTTGAAATTTCCAGTCATTGGTTGAATGTGTCTGTGTATCAGATATGCTACCACTGTATACTAAAAGCTTCTGCACACAGTGATGGGTGAGGTCTGGTCTGTTAAACACATCTACAACAGAGATAAAGAGTGAACATAATGGCTCAGTTGAAAATGTTTTTTTGCTTTTTGTTTTTCTTTGAATGATTGATTCAAAGCCAGTCAATACACACTCTAAACATTCAACTATTAAGTAAAAGGAAATGAAATCCAAACAGCAAGTAATACCTGGATGTATTATGGTTGTTTTTTGGTCTCATAAAACATCTACAAGTGTTCTGAATGCTGCAGGTTGCTATATTGTGCATGATATGAATGACATGTTTGACAGAAAGATGGTGCAAAATAGAACAGAGAACTCTAGAGAAAATGGCATGCATAGAGGCAGTCACTGTACCATGATCTGGCTATGGTATATCTGTAACAGACTTAGAATTGGAAAAGATGCTTTGGAAAATTGTACAATTTTTGGAATGACACCAAAGACAAAATGGGACTTAGATTACATTTACTGTGACATTTCGATAGAACTTTACAATATTTTCGTAATTAATGCATAAATAATAGTAGTAAGGGTAAGAACATTGTTTATTTGATACTGTATATAATCAAACAGTATCTGGTGTGGCCACCAGCTTCTTTAAGTGCATCTAATCCTCAGTGAATCTCATGGACTGCAACAGTTCTTGCTGTGAGATGTTACTCCACTCTTCCACCAAGGTATTTGCAAGTTCTCAATCACGTCTGGGCGGACACATGGTTACATGTAATTTTCCACTGCAAGGACGATCAGCTGTCCTTCCTGTCTCCCTGTAGCACTGTCTGAGGCATCTAACATTACAGACATTGCAGTTTATTGCTCTGGCCACATCTGCAGTCCTCATGCCTCCCTGCAGCAGGTCTAGGGCATGTTCACGCAGGTGAGCAGGAACCCTAGGCATCTTTCTTCTGGTGTTTTTCTGAGTCAGTAGAAAGGTCTCTTTAGTCTCCTAAGTTATTGTAACTGTGACCTTAATTGCCTACTGCCTGTAAACTGTTAGTGTCTTAAGGACTGTTCCACAGGT
>JANDJT010000228.1:24463494-24489329 GCA_024331685.1 Stegophilus panzeri
TCCCAATCCAGGTCTCCCTCCCCTTCGTAAATCATTCGATATAATCACTCATACAGTATATATACAGATATTTCATTTTTTATACTTTTCTTATGGAGAAACAAAGAATAATAGTAACATTATCATTATCAGTATTTATTGCTTTAATGCTTAATGTGATGACAAAGTAAAGACAGTGTCTGAAACTGATACATGTAGATAAAACAGTGCTTCAAATTTGGATAAGAAGTTATTACTCTTTTGTAAACATGCTTATTTAATATTAGGTACTAAATCATTAGTTAGTCACTTTAGTTAATGCAGTAGTTTAATACAGTGAGTAGTAATTAATGAGAAAATACATACTAAGTTACTAAGTATTTAAGCATTAATTAAGGACCCGTATTGTACAGTGTTACCGGCATTTTTCATGTTTGATCATACAATGTCATCATGTCATAAACATGTTATAGTAGTTTACTAATGAAGCAGCATTATGTTACCAGTATAGCTAATTGCATGTGTTATCTGTCATGGCATGTTTAGGATATTATCATATCAGACTTCTGCTGGGTTCACAATTTGTCTTTTTCTTGATAATTATTATTATTATTATTATTATTATTATTATTATTTATTTATTTATTTATTTATTTATTTAGATTTTATAGATATATTGAAATGTGTACTATTGTTTGTCACTGGGGACGAACCCTCAATGTTACATCTTCTGTGCACATAGTATATTTTATACTTCACTTAAAAAAGTGACTATAAATTTAAAGCTCATTTAAGGCTACTTAAGATCTAAATATTTCCTTTAAATGAGTTTTAAAGGAACAATGCATTTATATTACATTACAAACAAAATATATGTTAAAAGTCAAAAAGATGTATCCTTTGGAATAACCTACTAGTGGCAAGCAGTATTTTTCATGCATATTTATAATTTGCCTATAGATTAAAAAAAAAAAATGTCTCAAGAATCCAGAATAAACAAGCAGACAGGAGTAGTATGCTCATTTTTGGCCAAAAGAAGGAGAGGGAGAGGGAGAGAGAGAGTGAGAGAGAGAGAACAAAGAGGGCAGTTACTGTCAGAGGTAAAAAAATAAAAAAATAAAAAAAGGTAATAGATTTCACCCCTGAAAGTGTGAGTGACGATCTGTGCTTTATACAGAGTAGCTGCATCTACAGCATCCAGGTCTTGTTGTTTATAAGGATGACCCATGGCATGTTCATTAGAGATCTGCTGCTCTCTGCCCTCTACTGTCGGTGCTCTCTCTATATGCCATCGTCCCTGTGCATTGCTGTAATACTCACGGCATGGCTCTCCTTCATCGTCCCCTTGAGCACAATCAGGAGTGAAGTCACACAGGCGTTCCAGACTGATCTCCTGACCCTGCCTGCAGTGGTAGCGGCCCTCAAAGGTCACGTTTCGAGAGGTCTCTGAATGGTGAGAGAGACAGAAGCACACGCACGCACACACACACACACACACACACACACAAGGTTTTACAAAATGGCTCTTGTGGTCTACATCATCAGGATACATTTGAACTAATTGATTTGATTTAATTTGTGTAATGTTTAGGTTATTCACACTTTTATAGTTTTTGTATTCATTAATGTTCAGCAAAACATTTTTCAGCAAAAATAATTTCCAAAGAAATTAAATGTCACAGAGATTCTTAGAGTAAATTTAAACTCAAACTAACAAACAATGTAATGAAGGCTGCCTGGAATTTCCTGCAGAAATAGAAGCGACAGCTTTCTCCTCACGCAAGCGCTGGAGCATGCAGCATCTGAAGCGAAGCTCGAAGCATGAGCACGCACTTCCGAGTTTTTCAGTGATAATGACTTTGTTTACTTTTGACGCGTGTGTTTTGTATTGGTTTATGTCCTGTCTCCACCCCTGTATTGTTATTGGTTGTTTCCCTTATTCCTCATTGTACTCAGTTGTTTTGTGTTTCACCCTTGAGTTCGTTTAGTATTTAAACCCCTTGTATCGCTTTGTTCGGCACAAAGTATTGCGTAAGTGTTATCATCGTGCCAAGCTTTTGTTCCTTGTTTCTGTGCCATAGTTTTGCTCCTGTTCTTGTCCTCATTTTGCCCCATTTATGCCTGTTTGCCAATTGTTTGACCATTTGCCTGTTTGACTACACCTATGTTTCACGATTTGGATTTGTCAAAAAAAAATTTGTCCAAATTTGCATCCGTCCCAACCTACATTACGTGACAGCACCAGTATTAGTGGAGAGCAAGGGATAGTATTTGAGTAAATAAATGTATATAGGTATATAATTAGATCAGTGAATTAAATAAATACGTAATAAATAAATACATATTGGGGAAAATCAGTTGAGAACCTTATAACTCATGATAACTCACAAGACAAATAATCCATATTTAATATAAAAAAAATTATTGAAAAAAGTTATGGACTTTAAAATAGTGAAAGACACTATTTTGCTTTTGTAACTGCTTGTAAAGCAGGTGATGAGAAAACAAGTGTAAGAAATGTAGAGGCTTTCTCTGACGCTTCAATAGCGTCTCAGCCAAAACATAAATCAGATGCCATTGGTAAAAGGCTCTGTATACACGACCATTATCTTAAGCTGAAACACCACTGAAATGGAACATAAAAGCACTTAAAGGCAAAGTCACTGGTTCTTTATAGCCACAGATGACAGGATGCTTGCCAAGTGTTTGCAACTAAGTAATGGCAGAGAGAGAAAGAGAGAGAGAGAGAGAGAGAGAGAGAGAGAAACCTGTGAAACCTTCCTTGTCCTATACACCATATAATACAGAACCTAAGGCATTTATGTGAAGGTGAGACATACTTTAAAGGTAACACAGTGATAAAGTTGTATTAATAATACAGCATTACCAGACAGAGAATCTTTTTACAGGACATAATTTTTATTTTATCTTTTGAAATTTTTGCATATGGTACGTTAGCCATGCGATATCAGACACAATAGGAAAACTGTGCACAGTGAACCAGACAGGTAAAGCGAGGGACCGGGATTTATGTGCTTTGGAAACTGATAGCATCAGTGAGCACAATGAGACAGAGCCGTTGTTTTGCATATCTATGCAAATGCTAGCCAACCGTCTGTAGCTGTACAAATGAACCGCACTCATACCCAGGTTCATCTACCACTAAATGAGATAACAGGAACCCCCCAAAAAGAAAAGAAACACAAGCTCACAGATAATTTTTTCTTCCGTAAGTCTAAAAAAATGTAGAAGTGATTTTATCATGACACTCTAGTACAGCAAAGTGCCCTTGACCCAAGTGATAACAGATTTCATTAGAAGTAGACATAAAAGCTGAACACTGTATTCTGACATGCTTTCTTACACACACACACACACACACACACACACACACACACACACACACACTCTCTCTCTCTCTCTCTCTCTCTCTCTCTCTCTCTTACCATATCTTCCTCATCTCTCTAAAAGACATTCTCACACATTGTATCTCTGATCGTCTTACAGTGGTGCTTGAAAGTTTATGAACCCTCAAAAATTGTCTATATTTCTGCGTAAATATGACCTAAAAAGTCATCAGATTTTCACAAAAGTCCTCAAAGTAGATAAAGAGAACCCAATTAATGTGGCAGTGGTATCTCAGTGGTTAAGATGTTGGACTACTGATCTGAACGTCATGAGTTAAAATCCCAGCACTGCCAAGTTCCCACTGTTGGGCACTTGAGCAAGACCCTTAACCCTCAACTGCTCAGTTGTATAAATGAGATAAATGTAAGTCTATCTGGAGGAGGGTGTCTGACAAATACCAAAAATGTAAATGTAATTAAACAAATGAGACAAGAAATATACTTGGTCATTTATTTATTTATGAAAATGATCGCAATCTCCCAACTCCGGCATTAAAGCCCTCAAAGTGGGGCGAATGGGTGACGACTCGGCAGCATAATCTCAAAGCCAAAGCTAACACTAAGGCTCGCCCATGGGAGCACCACTCCTCTCCGCTTCATGTGTCCAACAGGTTTGCTCTCTTTAGTGAAGCAACCGTTGAGAAACCTGAAAGAGCTCTAGTTCTAGGAGACTCTATCTTAATGCACGTGAAATTAGTTAGGCCTTCAGGGGCTCCAGCAGCTTTAGTTATGTGTATACTGAGAGCCAGGGTGCCGGACATAGCAGGTAATCTTAGGCTCTTATGCAAGCACAGGTTTTCAAAGATATTTATTCATGTAGGAGCTAATGATATACACCTTCGGCAGTCAGAGGTTACTAAGAGTAACGTTGTAGAGGTGTGTAAAGTAGCAAAGGCAATGTCCGATGCAGTAGTATGCTCTGGCCCCATCCCACTGCGGCATGGAGATGCAGCTTATGCAGGTTATGGTCTCTGAACTGCTGGATGTCCAGGTAGTGCTCCGAAAACAATGTGGGCTTTATAGATAATTGGAGTAGTCTTGAGGGCAAGGCTGGTCTGTTAGGGCGGGACGGTGTCCATCCAACTCAGGAAGGTGCTGCTCTCATTTCTTGCAGAATAGCATATAGTCTCATAACAGGCCTAGTTAATAGTTGGCAATCCAGAGCCAAGGCCAGGGAGTAGACAAGCAAGCTAAACTGACCATCTGCTAGCTGCACTTAGTCATCACCTAGGTTCCACAATATCAAGACTGTATCTGCTCCCTGAGCTAAACAAAAATGTACACGTTTTCAGAAAGTTTGCTTTAGTAACCTAATTAACATAAAATTCGATCATACTGAATACACAGCCAGCACCTTTGATCTGATGCTAGGACCGTTAAATATTAAATCTCTTATGTCTAATGCACTTATTGTTAATGAAACCATTACTGATCAGGAGTTTAATATAATGTGTTTAACAGAAATATGGATTAAACCAAATGAGTACATAGCACTAAATGAAGCCAGTCCTCCTGGGTACAGTTATATACATCAGCCCCTTCTAACTGGCAGAGGAGGAGCACTTAGCACTGGCTATGTACCTAAATCATTTAAATTAGCAGTTATTAAACCCTTTATATAAAACAAACAAACAAAAAAAACTGTCCACAACCCTTGTCAATTGTCCATGAATATTATTAATTTCATGAATAACATTCATGAAATGTATCAGTCAAGATTTAGGCCTCATGTTAGCAGCGAGACAGCTGGTTAAAGTGGTTTAAGTGGTAAATTACTTACATTTACATTAACATTTATTCATTTAGCAGACGCTTTTATCCAAAGCGACTTACAAATGAGGAAATACAAGCAAAGCGATATATCAAGTGGAGAACAATACAAGTAGTGATCCCATACAAGATCTTTTAATTGAGTTCTAAAAAAGCAAAGTGCGCAGAGTAGAGGTGTAAGTGCCAGAGTAAGTTTTTTTTTTTTTTTTTTTTTTAAAGGATAATGTGGGGTTGGCGTTTTAGGGGTTAATTAGGTGTTCACGGAAGAGGTGGGTCTTTAGCTGTTTTTTGAACATAGTGACAGATTCTGCTGTCTCGATTGAGGTCGGAAGTTAATTCCACCACTGAGGGACACTTAGTGTGAAGTTAGTGTTAGACTTACTACTGGCCTCACAGAGTTGTGTCTTCTTGCTTGTGTTGCTTGACCTTCTGATCGCTAACAGTTTGTAGATGTAAATGGTGACTTCTCTATGCATACTGAGGTAAAGTTTGGTGTTCCACAAGGTTCTGTTTTAGGCCCACTACTTTTTTCATTATATTTTCTACCTCTGGGTCAAATTATTTATAAACATGGAATTAGCTTCTAATGTTATGCTGAAGACACATAGTTGTATGTTTTAGCAAAGTCAGATGACAGACACAAGCTTAATAAAGTTTAGGAATGTGTAAAGGACATTAGACACCAGATGCTTATTAACTTACTCTTACATAATTCTGACAAGACAGAAGTATTTCTACTACTACCACATGCAGCTAGAAGTAAGCTGTCTGCTCACATATTAATGCTGGATGGCCTCTCTGTTTCATCATGTTCAGCATTAAAAGACCTTGGTGTGATTATTGACTCCAGACTTTCATTTGATGCTCATGTAGATATTACTAGGATTCTTTCATCTCAGAAATATTGCTAAAATAAGAAATATAATGTCACTACATGATGCAGAAAAATTTTATTAATGCTTTCGTCACCTCTAGCTTGGATTATTGTTCCAGTAGGTGCATAAACAGAATGCAGCTGCAAGAGTTCTTACTAGAACCAGAAGATATGACCACATCACCCCTATCTTATCCACACTGCATTGGCTCCCAGTAAAATTTCTCATTGATTATAATATACTCTCATTTGTAAGTTGCTTTGGATAAAAGCATCTGTTAAATGAATAAATGTAAATGTAAAAAAATTATGAATTTTCCTAGTTACACAACTGCATTATTTGACCATGTAGTATTAGCACATTTATAGAATGGATTTAATTATTAATAATCACACTATCTATTGTTACCCAGATGAGGATGGGTTCCCTTTTGAGTCCGGTTCCTCTCAAGGTTTCTTACTCATATCCTCTCAGGGAGTTTTTCCTCATCACCATTGCGTCTGGCTTGCTCATTAGGGATAAATTCATACATTTAAAATCTATATCCTGAATTTATATATTTCTGTAAAGCTGCTTTTGAACAATGTCCATTGTTAAAAGTGCTATACACATAAAACTGAATTGAATTGAATGGAATCCAATATTGCATATTTGTTAATGGCAAAAGTATGTGAACCTTTGCTTTCAGTATAGGTGTGACTCATTTGTTCAGCAGTAACTGCAACTAAATGTTTCTGGTAACTGTTGATCAGTCCTGCACATCAGAATTTTAACCCATTCCTCAGTACAGAACAGGTTCAACTCTGGCGTGATGGTGGGTTTCCTCACATGAACTGCTTGCTTCAACAACATTTCTATTGAATTAAGGTCAGAACTTTGATTTGGCCATTCCAAAACATTAACTTTATTTGTTTTTAATGTTGGAATGTTGCCAATGAAATATTTTAAATTCCTAAATCATAAATCTCCTTATATTCGCTCACTAACAAGACTGGCACTTATCATCCATGTTGTTTTTTCGCTCTTGCCCAACAATTTGCAACCTGATTGGTGCTATTATGATAATGTTCCTACTGGGTGAAAAAAAATCCTCTAATGGCTTTTTTATGTAAGAAGGAAAAGGATCCCTTAAATGACATTATACCACAGTGCTACTGAATGCTTGATTCTGATAACGGTGTTAATTAATTTTCTGTTACAGCAGCGCTGACAATAGATTCAACTTTAAGACAAATTACAGGTTTATATTAATATGCTCGTTCTAATACATTACATGTAACTTTAGGTTTTCCCACACGCGAAATGTTATTAATAGAGGAAAAAAAACAAGAGGCTAGTGAGGGAATGCCTGTTTATCACTGTTTTATAATAAGTGATAACCAGAACTAACTTCATTCCACAACATTAAATTATTAATGACATTAAACAACATTAAACGATAAATGATTTAAAATGTATGATCTGCTGTTTTGTTTGTTTGTTTTTTTTTACTGAAAAAGGTCTAACTGGAGCACCTAGTCTAACTTGCTATCTAGATCAGATTAATTATTATCAGTAATAAAGATTAAATAAAGACTGGTTTGCAGATGAGGAGGGGGTTTGCTATCACTCTAAATGTTCCAGTAAATGTTCCAAAGATTACAGAAGCCCTAAGAAGCCATGCATTATTTTTTTTCTTGTGATCTCGACATAACAATAACTCTTTTTCTTATGATTTGACATAACACAAAGATGTTTTCTCACAATGTAATTTTATCACGAAAAAATCTCTTGCCATGTGAATGGGACTGGTTTTGCATGTATGTTGGCATCATAAATTTAATGATTGCCCGCTGTAGAAATTAACTTTATGTCTGCATTAAGAGCGAGGGGCATCCCCTTGTCAAGTGTCGGACACTAATATGGAAGTTGTCAGTCAATGACAGACACAGAGCTATTTCAGCGTGAGTCCCTGATCAAAGTAAAAATGAATTTATTCATCCACGATGTTGCGGGATTGCGCTAAGCTTTTGCTGCATCCAGAACAATAAAAACGTCTGAGTTAGGCATGTAACCCTGTTCCCTGAGAAGGGAACGAGACATTGCATTTAGCATAATGCTATGGGAGCGCCCTTGCACGCGACCGGCATCTGAAGCTTGTGTAACACCATGCCTATTTATAGGCCTGCCATGATCAGGTGACGGGACAATTAAGCGCGTCGCATGATATAAATATGGCACCTGTGAACCGCGCCATCAGCCTCTATTATCTGAAGCAAATATGCAATTCACAGGCCTGCCCTGGTATGACAAAGCTATGCAACATCTCATTCCCTTCTCATCTCATTCCCTTCTCATTCACAACTCCACGTTGTGTTTAGCATAATGCCATGGGAACGAGAATACCCACTCCGTCATACCGAGGGTATGGCCTGTTCAAAAAGACCCAAGCATGAGGGTCACTGCAAGACACTCGAGCCCGGGGCGGAATGAATATCCATGGTGTAATATCGAATGAATGTGTGTGGCGTAGACCACCCTGCAGCTGAACACACATCCCAAAGGATACCCCTTTAGACAAAGCCTTTGAGGAGGCGACCCCCCTAGTGGAATGAGTCCTTATTCCCAGAGGCGTAGCGAGACCGTGCGCCTCATAAATGATAGAGAATGCTTCCACTATCCAATTAGGGATGGGCTGCTTCGACACAGCATCACCTCTACTATCGCTGACAAAGCAGACCAGCAGCTGCTCCGACTTCCGCCACTGGCCGGAGCAGTGGACATAAGTACAGAGAGCCCTTACTGGACACAGCAGGTGCATTCTCTCTTGGTCCGGTGTGAGGACCAGAGGAGGGCAGAAAGCCTGCAACACTACAGGCTGGGCAGCAGATGTAGGCACTTTAGGAATATAATCTGACATAGGATACAGGAAGGCCTTGGTTAATCCAGGGGTAAAGTCAAGGCAGGAAGGAGCAACAGAGAGCTTGTAGATCTCCTACTCACTTGAGAGATGTCAGGGCCAGGAGAAGAGCTACATTTAGAGTCAGAAGCTTCTCAGAGGAAAGAAGCTTCTCACAGAAAGGTCCCAGGAAGGTATGCGCGGCCTGCAGATGGCCCTCAGCCGCCTGACACCACGCATAAACCTCGAAGCTAGAGAATGTTGCCCCAACATTCAGGCTCCATCAACAGGGGCGTGGTTGGCTGACATTGTGGCCGTGTAAACCCTGATTGTAGAAGGAGCCAACCCTGCTGAGAAACATCCTTGTAAGAACTCCAGGACTGTAGCTATTGCACAGTTCACTGAGTCTAGCTGACGTTCCTCACACCACGAGACAAAAAGTCGCCACTTGAGCACAAACAGTTTCCTCATGGATGGTGTTCTAGTGTTCAACATGGTCTCTACAACCTTAGTTGTGAGACCAGAATCTATGAGCTAGTGCCCCTCAAGGGCCAGACCCACAGGTGAACACACCCACTTCTGCTTGGCCAAACCTCCGCCATATGGACTCCACCACTTGTGGATGGAGCCTCCAACCCCCGGGCCTCAGCCCCTGCCTCAACAGGATGTCTGCCCCCACATTCCGGCTGCCCGGAATGTACATTGCACTCAGTGACAAGAACCTTCCCTCTGCCCACAGAAGAATTAGTTGCGCCTGCCTGAACAGGGGGCGTGAATGTAACCCTCCCTGGGGGTTGATATATGAGACCATATGTCTGTCACAACTAACACATGGTGACCTCTTAATTGAGGAAGAAGAAACTTCAGTGCTAGAAATACGGCCCACATCTCTAGGCGATTTATATACCACTCCAGATGAGGGCCGCTCCAAAGACCGTGAGCTGGACAGCCATCTAAGACCTCACCCCAGCCCATGAGGGAGGCATCTGTCATTATCGTCTTGTGATAAGGAGACGCCCCAGAGTGTGACCCGAGGCTAGAAACTGGAGACACCTCCAAATACTCAGAGCACGTAGGCATTGCTGGGTTACACTGAGTACTCTAAGAGGATTCATCCTCGGACGAAACCCCCGACTTTTCAGCCACCACTGAAATGGTCTCATGTGCAATAGGCCCAACGGTATGACGTCGGCTGCTGCTGCCATAAGGACCAACAGTCTCTCGTAGAGACTGGAGGGGATGCCCATACTCAGCTTTATCTTGCTCAATGTTGATAGGATCGACCCTACACGTGTTGGGGATAGAAACGCCCTCATTGTAGTAGAATTCTATATAACCCCTAGAAAAGTTGTCCTCTCCACTGGAGAAAGCATACTTTTCTTGAGGTTCAACCTGAGACCCAGGCTTCTCATGTGGGTGAGTTCAACATCTTGATGTTGAAGTGCCAGTTCCCTGGATCGTGCTACAATTAACCAGTCATCCAGGTGGTTTAGTACACGGATGCCCTGGAGTTGCAAAGGAGCCAGAGCAGCATGCATGCACTTTGTGAATGTGCGAGGGGATAAAGCTAGCCTGAAGGGAAGAACCTGATATTGGTATGTGTTGCCAAATGCAAACCTCAAAAATGTCCTGTGACTGGGCAATGTTTCTATGTGGAAATATGAGTCTTTTAGATCTATCGTCACAAACCAGTCCTCAGACTGAATCTGAATGCGTGGAACAATAAGTTTGGGCGTCAGCATCTTGAACTTGTATGTCCGAAGAGTACAGTTCAAATGATGCAGATCTAAAATTGGCCTCATTCTCCCATCTTTTTTGTGGACCAGGAAATAATGGCTGTAAAAACTCCCTCCCTTAGGGAACGGGGTACATGTTCTATGGCCCCTTTGTCCAAGAGGGATCTTACTTCCTGTGCTATGTTGGGCTTTGCTCTGTACTGACTACTGTGGTGAGCACACCTCTGAACCGGGGGGAGTCGAGCTCTGAACTAGACCCGGTAACCCTTTTCTATGTTAGACAGAACCCATGGAAACACATTTGGCAGTAGTTTCCACACTGCCAGATGGTCTTTTAGTGACGTTAACTTTTCCACATTCTATTGGAGGGAAAGCATCAGATTTCCGTTGCCCTGTGACAGCTCGCTGACCAGAGAAGACTGAAAACTTGGGATGGCCTTGGCTAGGGGAGGCCCTACAGTAGCACTGGGGACTATCTGCCCTAACAACCTCATGTGCCCTGATGCGTTCCTCTGTGGCTCATCAAGACCACGTCTTCCTTGCCTGTTTGGCTTTTATGATCATTCCCAGATCAGGCCTATTAGCAAGCTGTGGCTGTGGCCGCCCAGTCCCCCTGGCTCTTGCCACCACACTTGCCTTCTGTGCCTCCTTTGCACTAGCGCTGGCCCGGACTCCACTCATGGATGCCCGGACAAACTCGACACGACGGGGAAGGAACTGGAAGAACGCCGCCATTTGCTGTTTTGCCTTGCAAAACCTGTCGGCGATGGCATTAACCGCTCCACAGAACAGGCTGGAAGGTTTAACAGGGGCATCCAGCAATGAGACCTTATCTTTGTCCCCCATCCCTAAGAGGTTGAGCCATAGGTGCTGCTCCGCCACAACCAAGCTACCCATTGAATGGCCGATATGATTGGCTGTTTGCTTGGTCACACGGAGAGACAAATCTGTGGCGCGGTGCAGCTCTACCACTGCCTCGGGCCCAATTCCCTCCCCAGTGTTGAGCTCACTCAACAGGTCTGCTTGGTAGGCCTGCAACACTGCCATTGTATGCAGTGACCCATAAGCAAGACCCACTGCCGCATAGGCTTTGCCCACCAACACCGGGGTGGCCTTACATGGGTTGGACGGCCAAGCCGGCCCCCCTAAATTACCTGCCGTTGATGGAGAGAGGTGGCTCACAAGCGCCTCCTCCACCTTCAGCATACTTAAATAGCTGTGCTGCTCACTCCCCACGACAGCTGAGTAATCAGACAACACGGGGTTATAAACATGGTTAGTGTATGGTTTTCCCCAGAAGTGTGATATTTCATCATGCACTTCTGGAAAAAAGGGGAGCTTTCTGCGGTGTGAGGGAGATTTATTTTCACTGGGGAGGAAGCGCTCATCCAGCCTGCTACGAGCCACTTCCTCTTCCCCGGGCCAGTCTATATTCAGCTTTTCAACTGCCCTAGTAATCACCTAAAGCAGCTCTTTATATGCTTGAGAGCTGCTCTTGGTTTTTGGTGCAATGGCACCCCCTACTGGCTCCTCAGAGTCAGAGTTTTGGTGTTTTGGCTTTCCATAGCGGAAAGAGGAGTCGCGACGCAAGCTACAGTGTCAGGTGGAGAGCCAGACCCGGAAGACAAAGCAAGAGATAGAGCCGTGCTCGTCTCCGGCTCCTCTTCCAAAGCCATACAAGATCCCCAGGACCAGAGAAGGCTGGCTGCCTCGGCAGTGGCTGCCCCAGATCCACGAGGCTCTGAAACCCATCTCACTTCGGCTGAGAAGAGAGTGAGTCTCGAGCGGAGCTGCGTAATTGTAAAGCATTCACAATGCTCAAAGTCAGACCACACGAGGGCTGCTTTGGCATGCTCCAATCCTAAACACTTCACACAGAAAGTGTGTCTGACTTCCCCCCATGATGAAATGGGAGCAAGGCATAACACGCTTTCTGAATTCTCTCTTGCTCATTCTTTTTTTTCCTTCTCTTTTTTTTTAAAGGGATAGAAAAGTCAAGAGATTTTGAGAAAAGATAGCGAGGAAATGAAGTGTCTTTCTGTTTTGTTACACAAATGACTGACATGCAGTCTCACTTCAGATAATAAGACTGATGGCACGGTTCACAGGTGCCATATATATATCACGCAACGTGCTTAATTGCCACGTCACCTGATCACAGCATGCCTATAAATAGGCATGATGTTACACAAGCTTCAGATGCCGGTCGCACATGAGGTCGCTCACATAGCGTTATGCTAAACGCAACGTGGAGTTCCCTTTGAAAGGGAACATGTTGTTATGTCGAGTACACGGAAAACTTAAGTCATGATCACAAGAAAACTATTTTGTCATGACGAGATCATGAGAAAATTAAGTCATGATCACGAGAAAGAAAGAAAAAAACAAACAAAACTAATGCATGTCCGCTTAGGACTTCCATACAAAATAGCCAAGTTGTTATCTTTAGTTATATTTCAAAACTGGGATATTGGCAATGAAATACTGTATTTTAATGTTTTAAATCTCTTTATATTCACTCACAATCATGACTCTGTTATCCACATTTTTTTTTCTCGCTTGACCTGCCATCTTGTGACCTGGCATCACTTTTCTAAAAAGCTTAACTTTTTTTAACATTAGAAGCACTCCACTGTGGCCATAAAGATTCCAACAGCAGTGTTTTTTTGTTTTGTTTTGTTTTGTTTTGTTTTTTAAGTGCCAACTTTTTTAACTGCCAACTGCCTGCCTTGTGGCCACTTCCCATAAGATTACATGTAAAACCTGCAGTGGCTTAGAATGTTGATGTGAAAGCATCCTTAGGGTGCTAGATGGAACCCTTTTGGAACCCCGAGAATGTATGTTCTATAATGTAAGTTTTAAAGCTGACTTTGCTGAGCTAATCTACGTACACTACATACAAGCAGTTCTCAGTGTTAACTTTAAAATTCCATTGTTTACTACTTAGTCTCTGTTGACTTGACATTCCTGGTAGTTAATCTATAATCTATGTTTACACACTGTACATGCTGATTAGGTAATATCAAGATCCAATTTTGCTGAATTAAAGCTATTTGTTGATGATACCTGATCTAGCCTCTTCACCTAAGGGAACTAAAGGATGGAACTGTTTTGCAAACAAAGATCAACATGTCCAGATTGAAATGTCTGCAATAGATGATTCATGGTAAATTTATTTTTCACAGACTACCATATACAAAGGAAATAATATTAACATGGAGAGATTTCATGCTACATATGTCTGGAATTGTAGCAAGTGACATCCATTAGAGGCCATAAAACATGGACACATAACAAAGCACTCACTCAGTGTTCTCTGAAATAGCAATGTGACTTTCCAATTTGTGTAAACATTGGAGCATGAGAAGCAAAGCTACAGACATCTGCGGTGGAAATAAAAGAAAGAAAGGTTGAAGATAAATGCCCGTAGATCACACTTTCCTGTCCCTCAGGACAATTGATCGAATATGAATAGGAATTCAATTAACTGTACCAAACCATGGTTGATTGGCCAGCAAACAACCATAGCACCATCACTCTCTGCCAGACTGTTTCACTGTGGCTCTGACAAAGAAGGAAGTGAAAAAGAAAGAGCTTACTGTGAAGAGATATTGTATCCCATCTTTCAAAGGGTACATGATTTTATTTTGAGAGACAATTTATTTAGCTAAAAATTGCACAACTGAGGGAAACTGATGGAAAACAATATTGGTTGATGTAGTTGTTGAAGGCACTGAAGGTACTTGTTTTGATTAAAACTAGAAATCTGAAAATGTTATTGCCAAAGGCAATGATACATCACAGAAAAAAAATGCCTAGGCAACTATGGGCAAAAGTACAGACAAAAAAAGAAGAAACACAATAATTTCTACACTTTGCTGTCTGCCCCAAAGATTCTGCAAGTCCGTAGGTTTCTTGACTAAATATTTGTACATGTGTTGTGACCTCAGTTTTATGAGGTTCTATCAGTTAGTCAATCATCATCCAAAATAACTGTGCAACATAGACTATGTTTATATGCACATCAAATTCCATTTAAGGTCTATATTCGGGCTGCAGCCATATTCCAAATATAATTTTTATATGTATACAGGAATCAGAATATTATTGTAAACATGGTTGTAGTAAGTATGCCTGAGTTGCCATTCCTAATTACCTAGCCTACAGCAAAGCATCTGTTAGCACCCAGAATTCCTTGCAGGCTGAGCATGCGCATATATCTACTTTCAGTGAATTTTCTGAATAAGGTGATTATATGCAACAGATTTCCACAATCGGATTGCAGCATTTACATGACTCCAATTAATATTCTGATTAATATCAGAATGTAGTCATAGATGTAAAATCCATACCTGCAATAAGGCCTTCAGCCCGCCAGAGGGCAACATCACCTGAATTTTGACACTGTACTCAAGCTCACTCACACCTGCACCTCATTTAGAGACATTATCTAAGGACTCCTGCTTGCCTACAAACTTTGCAAAGTCTTGACAAATTCGTAAGTTCTGGGTTGTGTTCTGATTACTGTTTCTCTTGTCTGCCTTTGTTTGCTTTTGCTATTTGACTATCCCCTTTGTTCCTGTTTGCTGTGATTGATTATCCACCCGTCTCTTAAACACCCTCTGTGGATTAATTAGGGATCTGTCAGTTGCAATCTATAATTTCAGTGCGGAATCAACAACTTGAAATACACTCCCAACTGGGCCAGATAATGGCATCCAAGCTACAGCGACTAGTACAACTGTGCTGTGGAATGACCTCTTAATCTTTGCAGGTCAGTATGTCACTGAAAGCACCTAACATGGCTGACAATGATCAGAATTCATTCCTCTCAAACAAGTGCTACTATATTGCAAAGAGGGAGAAGTGCCATAGAACACCTAGGAAATATACAAGGTCTTGAATGCACTGTGACAGTTTTTGATCACTTAACTTCTGGAAATGATTCTGGATGTCAGATAAGGTAAAGATGCACCCAGTTTGGGCACTTTGACTGTTTAGATGGGAAGCAGGGGGGGAAGGTTGGAGAGGGGATGGGTCAGCATCCAAAACAGCTTTCCACAGAATTCTAAATGAAAAGAAACATGCATTTCAAGATCACAGCATTTCAGCAGCATAGTTAATTCAAGTGGCCCGTCATGTTGACAATCAAAGTCATGCAAAGTGTCTTATTGGAAAAGTTCAGTGGAAATCAACAAACAGTGACTCTGTTGAAGAAGCCATGTAAGTGGCCTGGAACAATCAATGAGAAAGAAAAAAAACAAAACAAAGAGCAAAGGCATAAAGGGCATTGTGTGCACTGTGGAGAAAAGGGTCACCTTGAAGCAGACCTCAACCCAAATGGAAACAAAAGCAGGTGACTCAGTTGCTTCTAGCAGCCTTAAGGACAAGAATCTTGTAAGCGTCAATTCAACCCTTAATTCCCTGCTCTCCCAATATCCAGGGACAAGTTCTGAATGGATGCCAACTGGGATCAGGCAAGATTGAGTGTGCAAACCAAATGAATGTAAAAACAGGCCTGTTTTATTTAAAAAAAACAAAAACAAAAAACCAACATATATTCATGATCACCACAGCTACAAAACCACTAACATCCATTCTGAATAGTGAACTAAAAAACCTTAAAATAAACTATGAGGTACTAGTGGCCTTTAAACCATTCAAAAATGGGTTCACCAGTGCAAATATTTTCACATACTAAGATGACGCTCCAAAACAAACCATTGTAGAAGTGGATAGCTATGAAAGAGGAATTGGAGCTGTAATATCCCAAAGACATGCAAACCCTGGTAAGATGTTGCCTTGTGTTTTCTTGTAAGCTACTGTAGTTAAACACATAGAAAATGATGTTGGTAGACAGAGAACTGTTAGCTATGAAGACCACATTGAATGAGTACCACAAAACACAAGCATCAAAAACACAAAGCACAATGCACTCTCATCAATTTCAAACTGATAAATTATTGTTCTTGTAACCATAATCCCTGCTAGCTGTGGGCTTGGTACCCACTGGTCATTGACAGGAGACATCAGACAAGCCAAACACAATTAAAGCCCACCACCAGACTGCCTTTCAGAGAAGACATATTTACTAAGCACTCATAGGACACAAGTAATCCAGTGGCTCCATACCCCAAGGTATTGTAGACTTGTAGACTTACCTGTTGCAAAATTGAATGCTTTGCCAATTCTCCAAAGACCATGGTCATATATTGCAACTGACTTGTACTGATCTGCCAGTTTTGAGAGGTTTCACCACAATTCTGGTCCTCATTGACCATTTCTCAAATGCCTGCTGACTAACTCCCTTGCCTAAACTGTCAATTGCAATGGAAACATCTGCAGTTTTATTAAACTGTACAGATGTGCAGAGGAAATCATACTTAGATAGGGAAGTCAAACTCACTTCCCATATGTGGAATGAATTGTGCTATCAGCTGAACATTCAAATCAACCTGTCCTCTGGCTACTACCCACAATCCAATGGCCAGGTAGGAAGACTAATCAAATAGAATGGAGCCATTTACATCCCTGGGAAGAGTATGTGCAAAATTATTTAAACATCTTACTCCCCATTTCAATGTGTTCAGTGGTGGCAGTTTAGATGACTAGATTAGAAGTGAGAGGACTTGAGAGATGGCATACGCTGCAGATAAAGAACAATTGTGTTCAGGCAATTTTGTACACTTGAAAATCATTGTAATGTGAAACCAAACGAACCAAAGCAACAATTCCACAAAAATTAAACCCTGGTGCAGATTTTAACAAACAAACTAGGTGGGAAAACAACTTAAAGGTCTGTGTATCAAACCGTATCAATCATTGTTTAGCTTTGCTATTTGGATATTCCCAGTGCACCGTATGTTCAGTAAGATTAATAAAAGTAAATAAAGAAGTAAATAATTAAATAAGTGAAATAAACAAACAAATAAATAATGTTGAGACTTGACTGGCAGCTTAGAGCTGTTAATAAAGTATAGCAATCTGCAGAAAAAATATTGCTTGATGATTTTGTAGAAGAATATGAAGCTGTGGTATGCACAGTAACGGTCTTTCTATAAATTATCTGCTTCAGATTCGTCTACATTCGATAATTCTCTCCTCTGAGCCATTGTAGACTTCTTCAATATTCAATATCGTCATGCAAATCCTGGAGTGACAGAGACTGGTAAAGGCTGCCTTTTGCAAATGGTTTGCTCTTCACAAAGCAGAATGATGGGTCCGCAAATGATTCATTGGAGTAACTTGAGGGAACAACAACAAGTGCAAGTGAGCAAGAGAGAAAGATGCAGGGGGGAAATCAGAGGCAAAATAATCAGGGTTGTTCCTGCAGTCCCTTCTAATTAAGACTGCTGCTTTTTTTAGGGTAGAGTGTAATTAGCTTTTGAATCATCCTTAGAATTTTTTCTCACCTCTAGTAACAGCTATATTATGTTGGCATGGGAGTAAATGGAACAATAAATAAAAAAAAAACAAACAAAGTTGTGCAAATTAGAGCTTTGAAATGGATGCCTAATAAACAGTGACCAAAGGACATCAGTGTCTGCAGACATTGTAAATGCACATGCTGTGACAGCTGTTAAAAGGAAGGGTTGAATTTAATGGTTGTGCCAGTTTATTGGCATGTTTTGTGTTTCTCCCGGCTGTTTTCTTCAGATCACAGGACACATAACACCCAAGCCAAGTTCTTTCCCATACAATCTGCTCCTACTGATTTATATGAAGTGCTCTGGGACAATAGGTTTAACAATTATGAGGGTGACATTTTAAATAAAGGCAAATAAAAAATATATCACAGACATTTTGCGCACAATTAAATTCACCATGATTTGCTTGTAGGCCATGGTTTCTTTCTTTACAAGAACCATTTGGCTGCATCATGTGTGTTATGCTGAAAGCAATTTGGTTTCTAGACTGACTGCAAAAGTGTCAAATAAAAACTGGGCTCTCCAGGCTTTAATCATGTAAAATACAATGTTTATATTGTCTCAATGAGCTAAATGTTTTGGAAAATGTGCATAACAGCTGTGTAGTGAGTTTTGTATTAAGGATTATTTCACTGTGAAAGTCAGGAGAGCCAAATATGCTGTTCAGAAAGGAAAAGGACAATAAACTGCACCTTTTCACAAAGATTGTAAAACTCATTTCCAGCCTGAATCTGATACTGGGGCACAGACCCAACTATCTAACTAACCTAATGTCTATTTATTAATGGACTGGATTTTTATAGTGAACCAATGTTGGTTGTAGTCGAAATAAAAAGACTTGGTTTTAACTACAGTAGGGGACATATAGTCAAGGGGCTTTAGAACATGTGTCTTAAGACACCTAAATATCCCTAGTTTTTGTTTGATGCTTTCATTACTGCTCCCTGCATAGTCCCTTCTGATTAATATTTGTATTTATATATATTTGTTCATCTTTATGGGGGGTGTCAGGTTTTCTAGACTGGCCAGTGTATGCATAAGTTTGGCGGTATGATTTTTAACCACAAAGGGAGGGACTGTATTTGTCTGAATTATGAGTTTCAAAATAACTGTCTTCATCTAACATTTGTTAAAATCATTGATTGCACCTCTGAGATAATCATAAATAAGCTCTATCCATATAATAAGTCACGGTAATTCTGAAGTGGGGTAAAACTGGATCACTCACAGCTTCAAAAGGTGGTTCCCTGTGCAACACTTATTGTGAATCCTTTTTCAATTGCCTTGAGCAAGTACTGCTACATGCACAAGTTTTGCTCAAGACCCACTAAGTGCTGTCCCCACTGGACTTTCTCTGCACCCCTGTTCTCTGCTCGTCCATCCTCAGCACAGCTCATTTCCCCCCCCCCGTCTCCTGCGGCAGGATGATTGATGGCTAGGGGAAAGCTTGCCATGCTCATGTACACTAAGTGAGGGTGGGAAGCAGTGATGTAACACTGTATTAGACTCTGGGAGCTGCATGATTTAGTAGGCAGGGAAATAGATGAGGAAGCATGAGGTTAGTGGTTCAATTCTCAGATGGAGGAAATTGCCACCATGGGTAAATGTACAGTATGTACTCTGCTGTATGGCTAACTGATGAAGAGGATTATGCATCTACCATGGCAGCTGACAGAATATATGTCCACACTTAGTGTTCAACTGAATCATTACATTTATATCCACATATGCAACAATGCAGTATTTGACATATTCCTATAAAATCAGTCACATTTCACAGACCTAAAATGTTCTGAAATATAGGTTGGTGGCCCTGTGAAAAATCAGCCCTAACAAGCTCCAGGCATACACCCATAAGCGCAAGAGTTAAAAAAAAAAAAAAAAAAGAAAAAAAAAAAACTGTGCTGATGGCAGGACTGAACGAGGTGTCAATGGTGGATGGTGCCCTCAGCTACTATTACCATGCCCTTGACACCCATATATTTCAAGAGTACTTGACACCCATACATTACAAGGGTGCTAGACTGTGATTGACAGTCTAGCACTATGAGGAATTCCAATGTATGAGATGTTTCTTCATTTCACATTATCATTGTGAAAAGGGTAAAAGTTTGCAAGATAAAAAAGCCTAGAGATCTAATCTGTAAATTGCTGGGAAGTACTGATAGGGTGTAATTACAGAACAATATCAAAAGCCTGGTAATTCTGAGGGGGACATATTTTTTGCTACACTAACACCTTCTTGATACGTGCAAACTATAGTTATTTTTATCTGACAGGCTACATAAAACGATTCGTGGATTACAAATAAAACTACACATAAAATAAATCACACATTAATTATTTTCCCCTAAAGTCTGAATAATATTTCTCAGTTAGATAAGCCTAAACAAAAAGCACCCATGTCTTAACTGAAAACTTCAGAGTGAAAATTCAAACTGGGTACTTTGAAGTTGCATTTACATTTTAATTACTTAAAATATTTTATGATGTAATGAATAAAATGATTAATATGGCTATGATTTTATATTGTCTCTGACAAGGAGGAAATATCATTCTTTTATTGTGAGTATCATGTTTCTAAATCCCTTTTATGTTGGTTTATACTTGGTAATGTTTCCTGTTACTGATATTTAATTAGATTTGTCTTCCGCTACACAATTTTTAAATATAGAGTATATTTTCTACTTAAGACACATTGATATAGGATGAATACCAAATGGCTTTCTATTTACTAAATGCAGTATGTGCTCTAGGTAGATTATACTACCATAATAATTTTGTATGCACTGTTTGCTAAGCAGAACCCATTCATGATTCAACCACAGAATAAGCATGTTACCAACAGCACCTTTTGGATATTCTATCCACCCATCCATTTTCTGTACCACTTATCCTACACAAGATCATGAAAAATGATCAGGTCATTGGGAGCCTGGATCCTATCCCAGTGAACTCTAGGCACAGGGTGGGGGACACCCTGGATGGGGTGCCAGCTGATCACAGAGCACAATCGCACACACTACGGACAATTTGGAAATACCAATCAGCCTACAACACATGTCTTTGGACTGGGGGCAGAAAACCCTAAAGCACAGGGTGAACATGCAAACTCTCCACATACAGGGCAGAGGTGGGATTCAAACAGAGGTGCGAGGCAAACGTGCTAACCCATTCAGTCACTGTGACCCCTCTTTTTGAATATTGTTGCCTAATTTTTAACTTAGTAACATTTGAATATTATTTTTTTTGCCTTTGAATACATACAGTACATATATTAGTACAAAAAATCCATATATTAAAACAGTGTGGTTTATTCTGGGAGGCCTAGTGCATAGTAAGGTACATGACTAATTCAGTCAGTTTATGCTAAAATACGATTTAAAAAAAAATAAATTTACATTTTGGTTAACTCATAGAGTATGGCTGAAACTTTGACACAAAATACAGTTGCCTATGATCTGCTTGGAAAAAATGAACACTTTTGTTAGATTTTGTTGGCAGATATGTTGTTAGATCTCAAGTAGCAATATCAAAACAGATGAACTTGAGAAACACTGAATGCAAATAACTATTTCTTGTACTAATCCAAAATGTATTTTCTGCTGGATATTCATCTACATGTTCCACAATCTACCTTTGCCAATCTGCTGGCAAGCAAAAACTACACCTAATAGACTAACCTATTTTATCACTGCTGTATTGTATAACTTCATCCTTTCTGTTGAACTTGTTCAACCTTTCGCTTAATATGAGACAGATGAATGATAAAGACAAGTTGAATAAATGAGAAGAAGAAACACTTCTCAGGGACACTCCTGCTTTAGTCAGTACACCAATAGGGAGCATAAATTAGTGATTGAATGTCTCTCCATTCCTCTTACCATCAGGGATCGGTGTGTGCTAACTGCATTCACTCATGCACTTCAAAACGAGTGGGGACCTTGTGAATATAAATGGATCTCATCAAACTCACACAGAACTTGACTCAGGGTGCCAGATATGGTTTTTATGGTGTCAGTGTGATCAAAAGCAGGTTTGTCAGGGTGCACTTAATGCCCATGACTCACAGAAACAAGTGGTGGTCAACTTAACATTTCATGAAAAGTTGATCAGTACCTCACTCACAAAAGGAAACTATCCAGGGCCTAAGGAAAAGGAAAACTTCTGGAGACACTGGTACTAAATACTACACTGGTTCAATGACATAAAAGGGTATTTTCTAACGCTTATATGCTCTAATATGACCAAGGGGATATTTCAGCTCAAGTAAACCAAACCAGTGTTTTAACAAAGTGAATCTGTGCTAAGAGTCGAGCTACGTTGCCAGTAAGCATGTACATGGTGTCACTCATGAATGTCTATCATCAAATTAAAGAGTGAAAGAAACAAACAACATTGCAACATTACAAACAAATACCTAATATAATAAGTATTATGTTAAAATATCAAATGTTGTTCAGGTTAAGTTAATACCTACAAATGGCTAAAAAGTTTGACATGCTGTCATTTAATACATGAAGAATTGTAATTGTTGGCAAATTGATGTGGTATAAGAATCACTTCAGAACTCTTATTATAAATGAATGAATGAATGAACAAATTAATTTTGGTCTACTGTAATTAATTTTGGTGTTCATCTGTAAAAATATCATGAGTCAGAATCCAGCAATCTTTCAGATCAATTTAGTTCAAGTAAATACACAACTAGTACACACATAGTATTTACAGCAGTAAACTATATTTAAAACACTATATGGCCAAAAGTTTGCTGACACCTGACCATCACACCCATATTTGCTTATTGAAAATCCCATTCCAAATCTCAATCTAGTCCCCGTTTGCTGTTATAGTAACCTCCAGTCTTCTGAGAAAGCTTTCCACTAGATTTTGGATCATGGCTGTGGGAATTTCTGGCCATTCAGCCACAAGAGCATTAGTGAGGTCAGGAACTGATGTTGGGTGAGAAATCCTGGGGTGCAATCAGCACCCCAATTCATCCCAAAGATGTTCATTGGGTTTGAGGTCAGGGCTCTGTGAAGGACACTCAAGTTCTTCCACTCTAAAACTTGGCAAACCATATCTTCATTGAGCTCGCTTTGTGCACAGGGGCATTGTCATGTTAGATCATGTTTGGGCCTCTTAGTTCCAATGAAATGAAATTCCACTTGCTAAACTTATCTTTTTTCAGTAGCCAAATGATTAATAAGTGTTATTAAAAGAAAATGTGATGTTACACAGTGGTAAACAATTGACAGTCCCAACTTTTTTGAGTGTGTTGCAGTCATTAGATTTGAAATGAGTGTATATTTTCAAAATAAAATATAAAACATCAAATAATGTGTTAATAATGTGTTTTCAATATAGTACAGGTTGAAATGAATTTTCAAATCACTCTTTTCTTTGTTTTTTTTTTTTTTTTGCATTTTCCATACTGTCCCAACTTTTTGGAATTGGGGTTGTAAAATATAAAAATAACAAATACTAGCAAGCTAACAATTATAAAGTTATAAAGTTTTAAAGTAGATAAAGCGATTTTGCTAAAATATGAAAGAGTGCTGAAGCTTGCGTTAGCTGAACACAGTAAGAAGCATCCTCGCACGCTACCGGCATCTGAAGCTTGTGTGACGTCATGCCGATATATAGGCCTGCAGTGATCAGGTGACGTGGTAATTAAGCGCGTCGCGTGATATATAAACAACACCTGTGAACCGCGCCATCAGCCTTATTATCTTCAGCAAGACTGCATGTCAGTTGTTTGTGTAATGCTCGCAAAAAGACTCTTCATTTCCTCTCTATCTTTTCCAGGAAAGAAAAAAATCTCTTTTCTTTTGTGTCCCTTAAAAAAAAAGGGAGAAAAGTATGAGTGAGAGAGTTCAGGAAGTGTGTTATGCCTTGCTCTCGTTTCATCACGGGGAGGACTGCACACTTTCTGTGTGAAGTGTCCAGGGTTGGAGCACGCCACGGCAGCCTTTGAGAGGTCTGACTGTGCGTATTTTGAATGCCTTACAATTAGGCAACTCCGCTCGAGACTCGCTCTCTTGTCGGAAGCCGAAGCGAGTTGGGTTTCAGAGCCGTGTGGATCTGGGCCAGCCGCTGCCAAGGCAGCTAGCCGTCTCAGGTCCGGGGGATCTCGTATGGATCTGGAAAAGGAGTGGGAGACAATCGCTGCCTTATGTCTTGCTTGGTCTTCCGGGTCCAACTCTCCGCTGGATTTTGGAGCTCACATCACAACTCCTCCTTACACTATGGAAAGCAAAAAAAAACAAACAAACAAACACACACACACAAAAATAAAAAATAATAATTCCTCTCTGACTCCGAGCAGCCAGAAGGATGTGCTAAAAACTGAGAGGAGCATATACAGAGCTGCTTGAAGTGATTACTAAGGCTGAATGAGCTTTTTCTCCCCAGTGAAAATAAATCCATCACACTGCAGAAAGCTCCCCTTTTTTCCAGAAGTGCATGACAAAATATCACGTTTCTGGGGGAAAACCATGCATAAGCCGTATTTATAACCCTGCGATGTCGGATTATTTGGCCATTGTGGGGAATGAACGGCATGGCTATTTAGCTATGCTGAAGCTGGAGGAGGCGCTTGTGAGCTACCGCTCTCCATTGACGGCAGGTCATTTAGGGGGGCCGGCTTTGCCATCCAAGCCATGTAAGGCCACCGTGGCATTGGTGGGCAAGGCCTATGCAGTAGTGGGTCTTGCTTGTGTGTCACTGCAGACACTTCCACAATGGAAGTGTTACAGGCATACCAAGCAGACCTGCTGAGTGAGCTCGACATACGGCGGCGTTCAGCCAGCTCCTTCCCTGCACAGAAGGTGAGTATGGTAGCCTGCCTCCCCCCGCAGACAGCCAGGGGACCCTGGAAGCCACAGTCGCAGCCTGCTACTAGGCCTGATCTGAGAATGGTCATAAAGGCCAAGCAGACAAATGAGGAGCAGTCCTGAGGGGCTGTGGAGGGACGTATCAGGGGACATGAGGGTGTTAGGGCAGTTAGCCCCCAATACTACTGTAGGGATTCTCCTAGCCAAGGCTATCCCTAGTTTTCAGTCTTCTCTGGTCAGCGAGGTGTCACAGGGCAACGGAAATCTGATGCTTTCCCTCCAATAGAATGTGGAAAAGTTAATGTCACTAAAATACCATCTGGCAATGTGGGAACTACTGCCAAATGTGTCTTCCATTTGTTCTGTCTACCGTAGAAAAGGGTTACCGGGTCCAGTTCAGAGCTCAATCCCCCCGGTTCAGAGGTGTGCTCACCACAGTAGTCAGCACAGAGCAGAGCCCGAGGTTAGCGCAGGAAGTAAGATCCCTCTTGGACAAAGCGGCCATAGAACATGTATCCCATTCCCTGAGGGAGGGAGGTTTTTTACAGCCGTTATTGCCTGGTCCGCAAAAAAAGAGAGTATGCAGCCAATTTTAGATCTGCATCATTTGAACTGTACTCTTCGGACATACAAGTTCAAGATGCTGATGCCCAAACTTACTGTTCCACAGATTCAGTTTGAGGACTGGTTTGTGACGATAGATCCAAAAGGTGCATATTTCCACATAGAAATATTGCCCAGTCACAGGAAGTTCCTGATGTTTGCATTTGGAGGCAACGCGTACCAATATCTGGTTCTTCCCTTTGGGCTAGCTTTATCCCCTCGCACCTTCACAAAGTGCATAGATGTTATTCTGGCTCCATTGTGACTCCAGGGCATCCGTGTACTAAACTACCTGGACGACTGGTTAATTCTAGCACGATCCAG
>JANDJT010000228.1:24489467-24503954 GCA_024331685.1 Stegophilus panzeri
CGTTTCTATCCCCAACATGCGTAGGGTCAATCCTATCAACATTGAGCAAGATAAAGCTGGATCTTGGCATCCCCTCCGGTTTCTACAAGAGACTGTTGGAGCTTATGGCAGCAGCAGCCAATGTCATACCATTGGACCTATTGCACAGGAGACCGTTTCACTGGTGGCTGAAAAGTTTGGGGTTTCATCCGAGGACGAAACCTCTGAGAGTAATCAGTGTTACGCGGCGATGCCTATGTGCTCTGAGAATTTGGAAGTGTCCCCGGTTTCTAGTCTTGGATCACACTCTAGGGGTGTCTCCTTATCGCAAGACGGTAATGACAAATACCTCCCTCACAGGCTGGGGTGCGGTCTTAGATGGCTGTCCAGCTCATGGTCTCTGGAGCAGCCCTCATTTGGAGTGGCATATAAATTGCCTAGAAATGCAGGCCATATTACTAACACTGAAATTCTTTCTTCCTCAATTGAGAGGTCACCATGTGTTGACAGACAACACAGTGGTGGTATCATTTATCGACCATCAGGGAGGATTAGGTTTGCGTCCCTTGTTCAGGCAGGCGCAACCAATTATTCTCTGGGCAGAGGGAAAGTGTCTGTCAGTGAGTGCAATGCACAGTCTGGGCAACTGGGATGTGGGGCAGACATCCTGTTGAGGCAGGGGCTGAGGCCCAGGGATTGGTGGCTCCATTCACAAGATGTGGAGTCCATATGGCGGAGACTTGGCCAAGCGGAAGTGGATGTCGCCTCCGAGGAGACAACACACTGCCCACTGTGGTTCTGTGGTTCCCCCTCACTCCTCCCGCACCATTAGGACTGGACGTCATGGTGCACATGTGGCCGAAATCACATCTATATGCTTTTCCCCCGATCGCTCTGCTCCAACAAGTTCTAGCGAGAGTTCGTCAGGACTGTCTACATCTGCTCTTAGTAGCACCTTATTGGCCAGCTCGAGTATGGTTCTCAGAGACTATACCCCTGCTAGACGGCACTCCTTCAGAGATTCCCATCCGCAGGGATCTACTGTCTCAAGTCGGAGGGCTGATTTATCACCCTCAGCCGAAACTATGGAAACTGTGGGTCTAGCCCCTGAGGCTCACCAGCTCATAGATTCTGGTCTCACAACTGAGGTTGTAGAGACCATGTAGAATACTAGAACGCCATCCATGAGGAAATTGTATACGCTCAAGTGGCGACTTTTTGTCTGGTGGTATAAGGAACGTCAGCTAGACCCAGCAAACTGTGCAATAACTACAGTCCTGGAGTTCTTACAAGGATGTTTCTCAGCAAGACTGGCTCCTCCTACAATCACGATCTACATGGCTGCCATTTCGGCCAGCCACGCCCCTATTGATGGAGCCTCTGTGGGGCAACATCCTCTAACTTCGAGGGTTATGTGTGGTGTCAGGTGGCTGAGGCACATCTGCAGGCCACGCATACCTTCCTGGGACCTTTCTGTGGTCCTGGAAGGTCTGTCAGGTGCCACATTTAAGCCCTTAGAGTCAGCCTCTGAGAGGCTTCTGACTCTAAGGGTAGCTCTTCTGCTGGCCCTGACATCTCTCAAGCGAGAAGCCTTGACTTGACCCCTGGATTAGTCAAGGCCTTCCTGTATCCTAGGCCGGATTATATTCCTAAAGTGCCTACATCTGCTGCCCGGCCAGTAGAGTTGCAGCCTTTCTGCCCTCCTCTGTTCTTCATACCAGAACAAGAGAAATTGCACCAACTGTGTCCAGTAAGGGCTTGCTGTACTTACGTCTACTGCTCCGGCCAGTGGCGTAAGTCAGATCAGCCGCTGGTCAGCTTGGGCAGAGACAGTAGGGGGATGCTGTGTTGAAGCAGCGCATTTCTAATTGGATAGTGGAAGCAATCTCTATCGCTTATGAGGTGCACGGTCTTGCTATGCCTCTGGGCATAAGGACTCATTCCACTAGGGGGGTCGCCTCCTCAAAGGCTTTGTCCAAAGGGGTATTCTTACAGGATGTGTGTGCTGTGGTGGGGTGGTCTACGCCACACACATTCATTTGATTTTACAGCCTGGATATTCATTCCGGCCCTGGCTTGTGTCTTACAGTGATCTTTGGACTCGGATCTTTTTGAACAGGCCATACCCTCAGTATGACGGAGTGGGTATTCTCGTTCACACAGTATTCAGCTAACACAATGTGGAGTTCCCTTTGAAAGGGAACGTCTGGGTTATGCATGTAACACTGCTCCCTGAGAAGGCAACGATACGTTGCATAGCTTTGTCATATTCGGGCATGCCTGTGAATTGCATCTTCGCTTCAGATAATAGAGGCTGACGGCGCAGCTCATAGGTGTCGTTTATATATCATGTGACGCGCTTAATTGCCATGTCACCTGATCATGGCAGGCTTCCCACAGCATTCAGCTAGCGCAACATCTCGTTCCCTTCTCAGGGAACAGGGTTAACACGTGTAACCCAGATGTTTTCCTGAAGCAGTGCTGTCATATTATTTTATAAATAGAAAAAACAAATTTTCATAATTTTTGCCTGTTTTCAGCCAAAAATTCAGCATCCAATGAGATTTTCCCGAGACCTTTTTCTTCCCCGTAGCTCAAAATAGCGGTCTGGTTTTGTATTTTTGACAGACATTCAGATAAAAAAGCTGTGCACATGTGTGTTCACAGAGGTCATCCTGAGATTATATATGTATATTTGTTTATATCTAAAACATGAACATATTGAATTTGATTCTCTATGGCTTAATTATTGAATTCAGCAATAATGCCAAAACAGTGATAACATGTCCTTGCTGCATAGCTCGATGCAATATGTTCACTTCATTAAAGGTGGAAAGACAGCCAGATCTGACACTTCTCATCTTTCCCCATCACACACACCTACTCCCCCAAAGAGTTAGCTTTGAGACCCAGTCCATCAAACACATGCTGTGTGGCATGTAATTTGAGCTCCAGTGGCAGGTGCTTGAGGGATAAAGCATGTCAATCTGTTAATATCTGATGCAGGAAGCTGATGAGTCTAAAGGACAGCATCCAGGATATGCAGGTACACAACATGCTTCAAGGTACGTACTGTCTGAAGAGTGAGATGTGGGATTTGACTGTCCAAATACAGGGAGGTGGTTGGGCTCCAGATTCATTTGCATGACAGGCAGTGTGTGTGTGTGCGCGCGTGTGTATGTGCGTGTGTATGTGCGTGCATGCATTTTCTATTTTATCTGTGGCCTCACGTGCGCAATTTTCAACAAAGTTTTATTGCTACGCTTTTAAATTAAGCTGCTCTTAATTAACAGTATTTATGGCATTAATTTGCTGTACTACTTATAGCTCATAAATGGTATAGTTCATGGTTTGTCTTAAGGGATGTTTAATATAGAGCGATACAGTTTTATTGAGTCAGATGCACAAGGGCGGCAGAATGAAAAAAAAGAAGCAAAAAATATTGTTTGTGTTTGCATGAAGGAGCTTTTATCTTGAATGCTGAGCTCCACTTGTCAGACAATAAATGGGGAAGTGACACAGAAGCAGTTATGTTTTATTGAAATATCTCAAGTCACAGACAAAACGCTCAGTGTTTTATCATGATTGGATGATAGATAATAGATTTCTTTTGCAAATATTCTTGCTAAAAGATAACCAAATGTACCCAGCACTGAGATCAAGCATGTAATAGACTCTATTATAATTAAATACAATTGATTTGGAAATATCCAGGTTGTATTCCCACCTCACACCCATTGTTCCCAGGATAGGCTCTGACCAGGATAAATCAGTTAATGAAGATGAATAAATGATGAATTATTGATAGAGACATTTCATATGATTTGTTTGTTTTAATCTCAATGTTTAATTTTGTTTAGAAGGTCAGAATATTTAAACAGTGTGATCAGTGTAGCACTCTGATCACACTGTGTTTAAATATTCTGACCTTCTGATATTCTGACCATGGCAGAGCCATGCAGATCACATACTATAATGAGTCACTGTCTCTACCTCCTTTATACAGTCTGGGAATCCTAGATAGATTTTCAATATCAAGGGCATGCTATGAAGCCAATGATAATTTGTTGCTTCAAACTAACATTTAGTTATACATTTATGGCATTTGGCAGACACCCTTATCCATAGCAAATCTCTTTATCCTATTTGTATTTGCTGTGGTGGATCTGTAGTCTACAGGAACATTGGGCACGATGCAGGAATAAACCCTGTATGGGATGTTTGTGGAAGGTGGGAAGAAACCAGATAACCCAAAGAAGACCCATGCAGACATGAGGAGAACATACGAAACTCCACACAAACAGTAACCTGAGCTACCACCGTGCCACCATGCTGCCCTTTCACACTAACAATTTTACATGAAAATTTATTATTAAAGGTGTTAAACTGATAAATAAAAAGAGCTATAGTAAAGTCACAAACTTTCTGACCATAGTCATTTTCACATGTCAGAATTCCGGCCCTTAGAAAATACAAATAAACTTTAATTCCAAAATCCAGATCCTTTTTTTTTTTTTCGATTACTCAAATACATTTTTTTTTCTTCTTGTGTAAGGAGACATATCAACGATCCTTTTTATGTTGCTGTCTTTCTGGGATTCTGAACCTGAAAAAGGGAGATTGTGGGCTTCAGCATGACGGCTCACAGTAGATAATGATAGTGAAAGCCCTCATGAAGGCTGTTGTTGAAGAGAGAGAGGTTTTTTTTTTACAAGACAAAGGAAGAGAGGGCCAACTGCTTTGATCTCACAGCATGGCATATGGCATTTTAATCTGCGTTTTTAAAATTCACATTACAAAACGTACTGGCAAAGTCCAAACAGTCCTCCGTTACACACAAAAGCTATTCACAAGAACTAATAGTGCATACTAAATTACTATTTTATATAGAACTAAGAATGACCATGCACCAATACCTGCATTATTACGTACTTAAATATGAACTAATAATGACTTAAGGAATGTACTAATCACAAACTAATGAAGTGCTAATCTTAACTACAAGGTGAATCTTATGAATTGTGAATAATGACCACCTTAAGTATGTTAGTACATATTTGTTAGTTAATGTATTCATTAACACGCAGGGGTAAACAAAATCAAACATGCTCTATAATATGAATTAAACGTGCATAATTTCAAATTGTTTATTTAATTTGAGATTATATAAACACATCATTTCAGATTATATAATCACATCATTGGAGGGCACTGGATTACATTTAGAAATTACATTGATCCCCCTTATCTTAGAAGAGTAGAAAGATGCACTAATTATAAACACCAACAATTTCATCTAAATACGTTTTGTGTCATTCTCCTTCCATTTCAATTCAAATCCCACTGTAGTACTACTATGTGCTCTGTATGGCTAAGGCCTGGGGCACTGCTCCTTTTCCCACAAAGGTGAAATTAATACAGTAACATTTATTCATTTAGCAGATGCAATTATCTATTACTATTTAAAATCAGTGGTCTATAAGATTATTTTCCGGTGTTTTAGTCTGTAGTCTGTGCTTATTTTGACTGCTTTACTGCGTCTGTCACTCGGGTCTCCCAGCTTTATATCATTATGAACAGTAACCCATTTCTCTCTTGTGCTCTTGCTCATGTTTTGGGCCACTGTCCCTCAATATGTCTGTGCACGGGTCGAGATTAAATTATTGGTGTTTATTATTAGTGCATCTTTCTACTTTCTGCAATAAACAATTTGAAATTATGCATGTTTAATTTGTATTCTTTCTTATACAGCATGTTTGATTTACTTACCCCTTATGTGTTAATTAATACACTAACTAACAAACATGTGCTTAAATTGTTTTTTTCTCATGCATGAATTCATAAGACTCACATCATAGCTCAGATTAGATCTTCATTAGTTTGTGATTGGTCCATGCCTTAACCCATCATTAGTTCACATTTAAATAATTATTAATTGAGGTATTAGTGCATGATTATTTGTGTACTGTTATTGTAAAGTGTTACCAATAATTGTTCCTAGCTGTTTGGTAAATTTATGAATAGAAAATGAATTACATAAAATAACCCTGTTTGCATCCCCTATGTTTATGGGGTTTTTTTGAATCGAGAAAAAAAAAGATCAGTAAAATAAAGATTTTTAAAAGTTGGGACGCTGTGTAAAATGTAAATAAAAACAGAATGCCATGATTTGCAAATTTCATAAACCCATATGTTATTCACAATAGAACATAAAAAACATGTTTAAACTGAGGAAATGTACCATTTTAGGAAAAAATAAGGTAATTTTGAATTTAATGGCTGCAGCAGGTCTCAAAGTTGGGACGGGGTCAACAAAAGCTTGGAAAAGTAAGTGTTAAGGCAAGTTAGTTTTGCTTCAGTTGTCACTTATGTTATAGCAGCAATAAACAGTCATTTCCTCACCAGACTTTAAAAAAAAAAAAAAGTTTTTTCTTTAAGTTGATATAATAAACCTAAAAAAAAAATGTTACTATGAAACTGGAAAGCCAAAGATCCTCTGTCCTAAATACTCTCCAGTGGCTGAAAAGACACCCGGGACTTTTTACCTAGATATTAAATAAACATCTCCTTCCATAAAACTTCACCACTGGTTTATTATTAGTTTCAGATTTTTCACAGTGTCCTTCATAAAAGTCTCTGTGAATTAGCTGTTACTTCAGAAACATTAATGTATTAGAATAAGTGCATTAACTTCTCTGTGTCCTTAACATAGAGAAATTTTTACATCATTACTATGACAGCTTTTATTCAATAAGGACATGGTAAACGTCTCTATGAAGCCCACATTCATAAGTCATTATAATTGTGCTTACAAGTTGGTAATGATTCCTTGTATGCAATAATTATACTAATATCTCTAATAATGTCCTATACATAATTGCTTGATAACTTATAATCATTTAATGCAAGTGTCTCTTCATTATAATGCCATGTAGTGTATTTTATAATTAGTCTTTATAAGTAATAATGGTAATAATGTATAATTATACAGAAGGTTGTAAGACAGTATTAACTTTAATTGTGTAACGTAATAAGGAAATATTTTTTTCCTGATTAATTAACATTAACACACATGAATATTATTGACATTTGAAAATAATATACATTAAAATATAGGTTTTATGTTCCAAAACACCACCAAAAAATTATAAGAACATATATGCTTAGCCTTGGAGGAAGCTATGTAGGTGCAGCTCATGGTTTTTTGAAGCACTCAATAATAGTTTAAATGCTTATTTTGTCATAATTGTTCTTGTCAATCTTATCTTGTCAATTTTGTCATAATTATAAAATAATTGTTAATATTTGTTAATCTTGTCATAATTGTTCTTGTCAATCTTATCATAATTGTTAATAAATAGACCTCAAATTATTTACAGGTCATTATTAGTTATAAATGTTTTTTGTAGTACACCACATAGTATTAGAATAAACGGTGATACTTGCATTACAACCTGATAATAACTTAGAGAACATTTATTAGAGCTTTTTTATGAGGCATTATTGAAATTTATAAAATTGCTTACAAGGAATCATTACAAAATAACTGTTTCAGTAAACTCACAGTTTTATGGATGTATGAATATGGGCTTCATAGAAAGTGTTAATAAAATTGTTTTTAATAAAACTTATTGCATATTTCACTTCACACTACACATACATCTGCTTAATAATAGTTAATTTCATAGTGTGAATTTAAAGGAGAAAAAAGATCCATTGTAACCCTGAGGAGAACTGAGGAAACACATGACTCTCAGGCAGTATTAAAAGTGTAACCTTGCATTCTTACCCATGGTGCAGTTGGTGATGAAGAACGGGTTGTAGGTAGCTGTCTCTAGCTCTCCAGGCTGGTCGTAACTGGATGAGATCCTGAACGGTGTTTCCCGAGCTCCCAGGCTGAGGTGCACCACCGCCCAGCTGCCAAGGAGAGACAAAACCAGCAAGATCAGCATCATGAGCAGGCAGAAAGGTTGTCGAAGAACCGAAGTAGAGCTGTTCAGGGTCAGAGCAGGCCCTGAGTACCCTTCTTCTTCTCCCAGGTTCAGCCCACTCATCTTTGGGGAGCTGGCAGAGGGTGAAGCTTGACTTTCTGACACCAAACCCGCTCCCTCTGCCATTTTAGGTGCTTTTTCAGTGTCACACATGTGCTATCGAAGCAGGGATCCAGCTGTGGCTCTGGCACAGTGGATGTGAGCAGATGTGAGCGTATGTACGGACGAGTGGAGAGGTGTTCAGTGATCTGGCTTCCGAGACTGTAGCCTAACATTGCCTGTCATAATGTAGTCAGTGCACAGGCTAATTTTATTAAGCAAATTGAATAGATTTCACTTTGCCTTTGGGCTACTAACCAATGACTTTTCTTATCTCATACATCACTCCCTCCCTCTCTCCCTAGCTGTCTGTCTCTCTCTTTCTATCCTTCCCTCCCTCCTTCCTGACCATCCCCACCCCGTTTTCCCTCTTTGTTCACCTGGCTGTTGTGTTTTTGCACGCTTGTTAGCAGACCTCTAATCTTGGCACAGGATTTACCTTGACATCTGATTCACTCAGTGGGAATTAGATCTGAGATGCATGACAAAATGGCATCTCCGGGCTGCAGTTGTTCTAAATAAACACACAGACGGAGACAGATTTCATGCAAAGTGGCTACACTTAAACTGTATTGGCTGCATATAAATCAGCTGGACATTATGGTGAATGGGAACACCATTTGCAACACATTACCGAGCTATCGCAGCAGCACGGTCACTGGAGAAAGATTTCCACTAGGAGTACATGAAGTATTTGTCCGTGTGAGCTCTTTTGATGCTGAAGCCATTGCTGTCAAACCCCTGTTACAGTAGCAGTACAGGGAAAAAAAAGACAAACCTTTCCAGTTCAGTACTCAGACTGTAAGGAAGGGATTCAGTAAGTCTTCCTATTTATCTCCAGTTTTCTGAGGGTTTTATACTCTGACCGTGACAAAAAGTCCTGCTCAGTGTTATATCCAACCTCATAAGTAATGAAGCATCTAGAGATAATTTCATTGTTTCAATCATTAAATTGCCTTCTGCTGTTCATCACAAATGTGATTTTACTGACGAATTAGATAAGGTATAATACATATGAATTGATATAATACTTAATGCATTATGATTAGGTTGGCATTCCAATGTTCTCAGCTGCCATACTGTAATGACTGCTGTACTGTGATACTAAACATAAACCACACGAAAAAAAGATCTTTAAAAAAGTTCAAGCTACTGAAAAATATAGGGCAAAAATATAGTTCTTCTTCTTCTTCTCCTTCTTCTTCTTCTTATTATTATTATGGGCGGCTGTGGTTCAGGTGGTAGAGCGGGTTGTCCACTAATCGTATGGTTTGATTCTCGGCCCACATGCCGAAGCGTCCTTGGGCAAGATACTGAACCCCAAGTTTCACCCAATGGAGAAAGCTAGCGCCTTGAATGGCAGCTCTGCTACCAGTGGTGTGTGAGTGTGTGTGTGTGATTGGATGAATGAGAAACAGTGTAAACCACTTTGTAGAACCGCTAAGGTTAAAAAAGCACTATATAAGTGCAGACCATTTACCATTTAGTAGTAGTATCTGCAGAGAAAACCTGTGATTAGTTACATTTTCAATATAAATTAATAACAGATATTTTTATATCTTTTTTATTTTTATATCTTTATATAAGTTATATATACACTGTATATTACAATGCATTAATTCAATCAGTTTGGTAGCAGAAATAGCTTCAATTTACTAGTTTAAATGCTTTATAGTATCCTTTAGAAAACACATGCACCTCCAGGAATTGTTAAATCAACAGCAATTTTTAAACACAACCAATATTTTCAGCAATACAATAATACTATATACAAATCAGAATTATGTGATGATTATAAAATTGCCTACAATTAGAGACAGCACTTATCTGATACCCAGTATCGTTATCAGGCCATTACTAACACAAAATGGTGGGTTGCTTATTGGAAAAAAAATATCGATAGTGGATCCTGTAAAAAATGGCAAGGATTGGAAGTGGATTTGGAAAATAAACAGTTTTTTTTTTTTGGACTAGAAATGTTTGCATATAAAGGGACTTGGCTACAATGTGTAAAAAAAAAAAAGTTAAGTGTTAAGTGTTTCAGTTAAAAAAAAAAATCTTAGTAGATTTTAAAGAAATAAATAGGATAGGTATCCGTATACTCAAGGTTTCTGTATCGGTATCAATATCAGAAAAGAAAAAATGGTATCATGCCATTTCAAGATACAATATTACATTTTGCTGCAGTTTCGTTTTGGAATTATTATTTATATATAAATGCATTGTTTTAGCTCTTCCATGGTAAAATGACATTATATCTTCATTCTCTCAGTTCTCTCTGTCATAAACTCAACGAAACATTCATTCTAAAAATTAGTATTGCCTTTCAGAGGTGAACTCAAAATAATACTAAAAAATCTTCCTTGTGCATGTTAATAAGAATTGCTTCTATTAACATTCTTCATTATGATTCACATTACAATTCATGTCATTACTTCAGGTGAGGCATCCTTCTCTGTTCTTTACATGGTGTGTGTTTTCATATGACAGCTCACCTATTACCTAATAGCACCATTCAATTCCTGAGCACGGCTAGAGCGGTGTTTGAGGCATGGAGTTTATCAACTGTTTCAAATATGGTTAATCTTGTCTGGACGCTACAGATGGGCCACGCTTTGTTTGGATTAGACCTCAATATTCAAGGTCACTGTGGTCACTCTGAAGTATGCTCCTGTTTACACAACTGTTCATTTACATTTGATCGTCTATCTACTGCTATTGTTTGGCAGAGGGAACTCAAAACACAAAGACAATGTTCATCTTTTACTGAAAGGTCTTTTACACTCGCCAATACAAGATTGCTAATATATACTCACCATACACTTTATTGGGAAAACTTATGAGGTTATAATTAGTTTAGCAAGAAATGAAAATAAGAAATGAAACTTTAAAACAACAACAACAATACAACAAAAGAACACTGAACAATTTACTCTAACATAGAATTACCTCCTTTCCAAATTAGGGACTCTATTCTTGATAAGATTTTTATAAAGCTAAAAGTGCGTGCGTGTGTGTGTGTGTGTGAGAGAGAGAGAGAGAGAGAGAGAGAGAGAGAGAGAGAGAGAGAGAGAGAGAGTTTATAATGGATTTTAAATTAAACACAGCATTTTACTGCTAAAACATTTGCTAGCCTGATTATCAGGAAGCAAGTTCTAGAAGTAAGTTCTAAAGTCTGATTACTGAATATGTGCTGAGGTGCTGTCAAACAGCCAGGTACTGAACTGGTACTGAAGAGATGAGATGCTTAGCACTTTTCTACTTTAGTGCCTTCACTAATGACTTCCCATTTAGTTTGTCCCCCAAAATTAACGGTAATAGTTGTAATTAGTGTACTGAACTGCACCACTACAGGCAGCTGTGCTGTAATAATGCACATAATGTATAGAGATTATTGGGCACACAGTGACTTAGTGGTTAACATGTTCGCCTCACACTGCCAGGGTTGGGGTTTCGATTCCCACCGCAGCAGTGTGTGTGCGGAGTTCTCCCTGTACTGCGGGGGTTTCCTCCGGGTACTCTGGTTTCCTCCCCCAGTCCAAAGATATGCATGGTAGGCTGACTGGCATATCCAAAATGTCCGAAGTGTATGAATGGTTGTGTGAATGTGTATGTGATTGTGCCCTAAAATGGATTGGTAACCCGTCCAAGGTGTTCCCCTCGACCCTGTAGGATAAGCGTTATAGAAAATGGATGGATGGTTTATTTATTTATTTATTTTGCAAAGGTTGTTTTGCCCCCTTTTTTCCATTAAGCCATTGCCATGCACATTTGTGCTTTCACTGTTATGATATGCCTACCTCAAAACCCTTTACAACTCTTGGCTTTGCAGAAATAACCACACACACACACACACACACACACACACACACACACACTATTCAACTTGAATATAAATCAGTTTATATCCAGTACAACAAGAGTGTGAAGAGAGAGAGAGAGAGAGAGAGAGAGAGAGAGAGAGAGAGTTTATAATGGATTTTAAATTTCACAGTTCACAGTTTTTTTTGTTTTTTTTTTATGCTGATAATATAAAAATAAAACAAATAAATAAATAAATATTGATAAGCTATATACAACGAATAAATAAATAAATACTGATATTTGTTCACTGGCTTATCACACATGCTCTCTCATGCTCTCTTTTTCTTGCTCTCTCTCTCTCTCTCTCTCTCTCTCTCTCTAATAACTGCATATCAATGGCTCAGGCCTCCGCTTCGCCTTGTGGCCGCATTACCACCTAGGGCGGACATTTTGTTTGTTGTTAGATCTGTGTGCTGTGGTGGGCAGCAGGCTAACTTTTCCGTTATTTCAATTAACTTTGCAAAGTGATATGAAACTGCAATGCAGTCATGACCTGACTGGAACTACTTTTGCTGTGCATCTACTAAAAAATAATTGCACACCTCAGAACATCTGTCAGACAATCAGAATCTAGAATTCAACAGCACTGTGAAATAAAAGAAGAACACTTTGAAATGTGATGTTATAGGAAAATACTTTCCTATAAAACATTGGGGCGAGAATGTTAAGTCTGCTTTACATCACCTCGTCAATGATGATGTTTCTATAACAGCACATCCTTTTGTATTTTATGTCTCTTATATTTACATAATACTCTGCGTTTTCCTTGTCAGATGTGAGTGAATGATGTTTTAACAGCCACTGATTCTCTACAATGAATCAACAGTGTGTGTGTGTGTGTGTGTGTGTGTGTGTGTGTGTGTGTGTGTGTGTGAGAGAGAGAGATAGTGACAGTTAAATTTATCTCCTTAGCCTTGACTGTGGTGCATGAACATGATTTACATGCTAACTGCTTGCATGAGGGAAATTGACACTGCCATCTTATCAAACATCTTTATGAAAATGCTTGCGCAAAAAACAAAAGAAAACGAGTAGCCTCGGGTCTGTTAGAGAGATTTTGGTACTAAATGCATGTGCCGTGTGTTTGTGTGAGAAACTCTTTGAAGTTTGATCCACAAGGAAGGAAGGCCTCAAGATTAAAGGATCAAACCGGTCATTTGTGAGATACAGATTTTGATTTTCAAACGGTGATGAGATCTCACAGCTAATAAACAAGATGTGTCAAATGGAAGCTATATCCTTAAACAAAATGGGATAGGTTGTAATATTACTTATTTTAAGTTACACATCAGGACACATTTAGGCCCCGTTCACAATTTCCATTATGAATGCATCTCCAGCGACCACTTGTGATCGGATTTCATTCACCGTTTCCACTGGAGAAAGGCTGTCATGCACATTTATTACGTCAGTGTCATGTCTACGCTGGAATCATTCATTCTACACATTTAGATTGATCAGTATGTACTGTATCAATGGCCAAGCAGTAGGTACTGAATTAAATGCAGTAGGTACAGTCACAGTCACAGTATGTGATTTCGGACACAGCCACTCTCACATTCACTTTCACCTGATTACTGACTGCACACACCTGGACTCGAGCACAGTTTCAGATGCACTTACAGTATAAAAGGATTCCTAGTTCACATGCAAAGTATACACTCTGTGTTGGTAATGACTCACCAGTCGTTACCAAGCCACAGATTATTGATTGCTATCCTGGTTGTGATATTGTTCATGGTTTCCTCGACTTCTCTTGTCTACTCTTGTTTATGCTGTTTGTTGATCGCCTGACCCTTTGCCTGTACCCCGACCCTGCTTTTGATTGCCTGGATTATTAAAAATCTGTCAACCTGCACTAGTGTCCTCACCTGCTTTCCTGACAGTCCGTCTTCCACTGCATTTATTTTCAGGCTGAAATGTCCTGCGAACATGTCTCAAGTACCTGTATTCATTGATTCAAACATTGTAAACACATGGTCTGCTAATGAAACCCTTGAAAAAATAAATCCTAAAGAATTCCAATAAGAAATTTATACAGTATTATAATTATAATTTGTATTATATTTTGGAGCCATTCCTATAAGAATCATATAGGAATTGTCAAGACAAATATCCTGTAGGACCGCTTCTACAGGATTTTTAACGGGTTCCATTTGGGCTTTTGTTCAGGTCTATCAATGTGACATTTTCAAGAATCCTAAAGGTGCACTTTTCCACTGTACCTTTTTAACTAAACAAATAGGAGACAATAGTAAATTTCTGACTGTGTCTTGCAACTGTACAAAGAATATCAACTTATGTTGCACACATACACACACACACACACACACACACACACACACAGTATTGGACGCATCAACATGTTTCCAATGAAGCTATTCATTCACATGAAATTTCCACCAGACATCAGTATTAACTCAAGAAATCCGGAAATATAATGAATTCACAACATTAAAGTCCATAAATAAAGTTATGTGTAATAAAGTGGAATGACACAGGAAATAAGTATTGAACACACTAACTGAAATTTATTTAATACTTAGTGGAGAAG
>JANDJT010000228.1:24504936-24519324 GCA_024331685.1 Stegophilus panzeri
TTTACCCATCATGAGATGTTTCTTGTGTGACACCTTGGTAATGAAAAGCCTTTTTATAGACCATCAATTTACTAACCAAGCTGATATTAATTTGTACAGATAGGGGGTATATTTACTTATGGATTTCAGCTGGTTCCTTGCCTCACCTTGCCTTGGAGAACTGCTTTTTCTTAGTGTGTTTGATACTACTACTACTACTACTACTACTACTACTAATAATAATAATAATAATAATAATATAGTTCCAATAAGATTCTAAAAATAAAATAAAATTCTACAGGTCAAACTGAAATTCCAATAAGGTTTATTAACGAGGGAACTTATATATGAAGGAGAGATGAGACAACAAATGAAGCTATGAAAAGCATCTGATTCAGCCTGTTATAGCATTGCCTTTATCCAGTAGCCTATTGTCAGACAGCTCTACCTTTCAACGAGATTTCCAAACAATCTCACAATAATTACATATTTTGAGACTAAAGCAAGGACACAGTCAATTAGTTGGTCCTTTGCTGTTGTCAGAGACACATTCACATCGAGACTCATACACTACAAATATGATGTGGTCATATGCGTCCCAGACCACCTTTGAATTTGGTTTGCCTGATTGGAGCACAGTGTGTCTTTAAGACGCATTTGACCCCTTTCACACTTGTACTTAGCACTGTCCACTTACAAACTGATCACCCGGGACGCATGTTAGTGCCAGATCTGAACGGGGCCATAGTTACTTTAAAGCACTAATGTGCAATGTGAAATAATATCAAGAAATATCACACATGAACTTTGAACAAGAGCCTTCAACCTCAATATACAAATTTGTTTTGTTTTGCTTTCTCACATTTACGCAAGGTAATTAACTGAAGCCATTTCTGTGTGGAAACTTACCTTGGAACAACATTTGATTACACAGTGCACTAACTAATATTCCCAGTGGGGTGGAGTTAGCAACATAGTGATTGTAGCTTGCGCTTATGCTTCGTGGTCCGAGGCAAATTAATGCCAGGGGGAAAAAAAGCAATTTTAGGCCTTCAACTATTTCTTATGAGGGATGAAAGAAAAAAAACAAACAAACACAAAACACACAACCTCAAAGAAAGGGGAAAAATGGCATGTGTTGGCATCAGTACTGAGGATTACTTCCCCTTATTTCTTTACCTAGTTAAACATTTGCTAGCAAAGCAGGACGTGAGAGAGAAATGAGGAAAGGGCACCGTACTTAATTTTGTGGCGAGGCAGAATTTTAACCCAGGTGAATAAATGAAAGACATTAAAGAGGTGGCTGTGACAGATGATTTCCACGTGAATAAGACATTTTATTTCATCAGGTGGAAAAGACAGAAATTACAAAACCTTTCAAAGTCCCTCTATCACAAGTTACTTACTCAGGCACTACACTGCATCCCAGAGATTACACTACACTGAATACGGGAAGCATCTTCCTTCCTTCTTTCTTTCTTTCTTTTTTTCAACTTTGGTTCTTCTGTGCCTTTCTTTGTGATTCTTCTTCTTCTATTTCTTCCTCCTTATTCATGTTATTCATAATCATCTTTCTTATTATTCTTTCTTTATTCTTTTTCATTCTTTCTGTCTCTTTCTTTCTTCCATCCTTTTTTCTTCTGCATCCTTCTGCTTTTTTCTTTCATCTCTTCATTTTGTGTCTTCCTTAATCCTCCCCCTTTTGTCTTCTTTTTTCTTTCTTTAACTTCTTTGTTCTTCATCATCATTTCTTCCTCCTTATCCATCTTCTTCATCATCTTTCCTTTTATTCCTTCTCTTTCTTTTTTCTGTCTTTTACTATCTTATCAATTTCTGTATTTCTTCATCATTCTTCTTTCCTTTCTTCTACCTTCTTTTTCTTCATCCTTGTTATTCTTGCTCTTCTTCTTCATTCTTTGTCCTTCACCTTCATATTCTTCTTCTTCCTTCATTCTCCTTTCTTTTTCTTTTTTCACTACAATAATTCTTTACCATTTTTATATTCTTTAGTGGTGTTAATAATTTCACATATTTTGATGAGAAATTATACATCTTATGAACATACTTATGAAATGTTTTTTGTTAGAAGAAAGGCAGCAGTTTCTCACAAAAATCAATATCTAAAAGGAGTTTGATATTTTTTTTAAAAAAAAGAGTATTTTACAGCTTCAGAAGCAATGCAGTTATACATGCGATGAAGGCTTTTTGTCCATTCTGCTTCCCCTGAGCCTGTGTGTACTCCACTGTAATTTTACTAGCTCAACATTTCTCCCTAAAGTACAGTGCTCTCTCTAAAGTACAGCTGGAAGTAGTAGCTAGCTGCTGAGACCTGGATTTATAAAAAGGTTCATTTTCATTGAATCAGGTTCTGACCTTGGTGTTATTCAACAAAAACACTTTCAGTAAGCACTGACTAAGGACACTCCTTTACCTCTGCCTATTACAAACCACAGAAGCTCACATAAGAGGTAAGAAAAACAGTTTCCTAAATCTGCTTCAAAAATTCTACACCACTTAGTTTTTAACAATCTTCCTTAGAATAAACCTACAGTAATAGGACAGGCTGATATAGCAGTGACATGTGCAAATATCATGCGTGTTGAGAGATCTATACAGCAGGTGCTTGCAGATTAGTGAGAAACATGTCTGACTTTATTGAAATGTCACTGCACATACAGTATGGGGTTGCTGACTTTCTGCATCAGTTCATGAATGAGCAGCACAAAGGACAGAAGAGAAGAGATGACAGGAGAGATCAAAATAGAAGAAATCAGATCATTGAGTGTTAAACATAACACTGCAGTAGGATGCTACATGTGTGTCTAACTTAAATCCAATTTAATTCAATGCAATTAGATGTCATTAAAAAGCAGCTTCACTGAAATCTGGATGTAGATTTAGAGCCATAATAAACAAGCCAGAGGCGACAGTGGCAAGGAAAAATATCCTGAGATGACATGACGGAGAAACCTTGAGAGAAACCAGACTCAAAAGGGAACCCGTGCTCTTCTGGGTCACACGGGATTGAAAAGTGTATTGAAATGATGTTTCATATGAGCATTTTGTGACTAATGCTTCATCGCAAGTGGGAAGTTTTGACCTATGTGTGTTCAAGCTACAAACTGGGTTGAAAATGGACGTCTACATGTTCATCTTTTGTACGCAACAAGCTAAGCAGCAAACTGTGATGAGTGAAAGGTATTTACCTTCTCAGACCAGTGAACTTTATAGTCGATGTTTAAGATTTAACAAGTGAATATGTCTATATGTTGACTGATGTAAAGCAAATACTAGAATATACAACAATTTAAAGATAAGAAATTCTACTTTGTTTACTGATGATTCTGTGAGCAGGCTGGTTAATTTGATGTTACATGCTGAACTCAGGGTTAATAGGACCATCCCAAGTTTACAAGTCTGAATTCCAAGTTGAAGGATTGTTCTCTTTGGCTTTTCCAATTCTGAGTTACGAGCTTTACACAAATGCAGTATATGAGACTGGGGATGAATGAGTACAGGACATTATGATTAAAGTAACAGCTCTTAGGTACAAATCTACAGTATCCAGGTGAGATTATTCACTGAAGCAAGTTTGATAATTGGACATAAACTGTTTTTGGTAAGTGCTTATCCATGTGAGACCATCCATATAAGCAGAAGGTGACTCACAAGTACAGAAAGCTCCATGGGTGGTGTGTGTGTTTGTGTGTGCGTGCACAGGCACAACAATGAACACAGAGAGTTTAGTTGAAATCTACTGGGAAGCGTCACAGCAGCAGAGCTAATCGTATTATATCTGTAATTGGTTCTGCAATGTGTCTGGGGTGCAAGAGAAAGCAGTAGCACAGGACAAAGCATGACCTGGATATTTACTGCTGCAATTTTAGATTTAGTAATTCAGCCACAAGACACAATCAAGATGCTCTATTATGTATGAACCAGGACCAAAAGCTGTTTCTGATTAAAAGCAACAATTTTGCAAAACTAACATGACCTAAACATCTAATTACTGATTTATAATTTCACTTTACTGTACATTAAACTATTAACAAGTTTTATTGACCTGACAATTCAGATTTATGGAATTCTCAAAAGCAACCCCGCTAGGGTCTATTCCACTTTTTCTTCTTCTAATAATTATCATAATTGCATCCCAACACGTTTTTGTTTTTTTGGGGGGTTGCACAATTACAGAAGGAACACCCTTGTTTCACACAGGTGTAAATCTCTTCTCAGCTGGTGTCAGATTAATTAAATTCATCAGAGCAGCTCAAAGTTTTCAGCCCACATTATGCGCTCCAGTGAGGAGCAAAACAATAGGATTCAAGTTAAATAAATTACACACATAAATTACATACATCTGCTACCATATAATTTATAAAAGTAAAAATAGTTTATTAACTGAGTTAGACAGGCACTTCTTGTAGAAATGTGCAAGCAAGTCACTAACGCTAACATTAACGCTAACATTTTGGGGATCCACATCAGATAATTTGCTGTTAACTAATTGCTTCACAGGACATTTTTATTATTATTATTATTATTATTATTATTAGTAGTAGTAGTAGTAGTAGTAGTAGGAGGAGCAGGAGGAGTAGTATCATTATTCTTACTATTATTACTATTATTACTTTCATTACTATTATTACTATTAATAATACTAATAACAATTACAATAATAAAAATAACGATGACGATGATAATACTAATAATAATAATAATTATTATTATTATTATTTATTTTCAGATCTTTGCTTTTTCCATCTTTTTCAGTGTTAATTTATTTTTGTGCACATTAAAGGTGCAATAGTTTTTTTGTTCTTTTTTATACAAAACACCTGAACAATATGTAGAACATGATATATATATATATATATATATATATATATCTGGTCTGAAATGCTTGCTTGTGTTTGGAATCACTTACTGTCAATCATTTAATAGACATTTTATGAGCCACTGTCATGTAAAGGAATGTAATAGAGGTTAGGACGGATGCAAGTACAGATAAGAGAGGCAGGCAGACAAATCCAAATCATGGGACAATAGCGTGGTCAAAAACAGGATGGATCAGGCGATTGGCAAACAGGCACAAACTAGGCAAAACAGGAATCGAGAACGAGGGCGAGAACAAGATCAAAACAATAACACATGATCCGAGAAACAAATGCTTGGTATACAGAAACTCACGTAATACTTCACAAAGTGCAAAGAGACACGAGGGGTTTAAATGGCAAACGTAATCAAGGGTGAACACAAAACAGCTGAGACTAATGATGACACATACAGGGAAACAACCAATGACAATACAGGGGCGGAGACAGGAAATAAACTATAACAAATGCACGTGTCGAAAGTAAACATAGTCAGTGTCACTGAAAACCCAAAAGCTTGCACTTGTGCATTGAGCGAGGGTTTCCGAGCATACTGCATGCTATAGCGCTAGCTCAAGGGGAAATCCTGACAGCCACTGTAGATCCTGGGGGCCGAGCCTCATGAACATGGGCAGGGATCATTCAAATGTCAAACCCACCTAACCATTAGAGACCTAAACTTGAAAGAAAAAGACTAATCTTACTTAATGCACCTTTAAAATAAAAGATTCATCAAACAAATTATTTATTTTTAAACACAACACTACTATCCTGCTGGCAGTTTGTAAGGACATCTATATATCATTAAACATATTGTATATTGTAGAAATTATTTGAAATATATATGATATTTTTATATAATTTTTCATATCGCCCACCCCTAAATTCATTAGTAGTGATTAAGAAGGTGCATGTGAAATACAGTATATGTAAAAATGGTGGATTATATACGCTGTCATTTTTGCTTCTCAAAATGCCTTTGGAGGAGAAACTAAATGTAGACTAAGCACACATTGTCCAGTCAAATTATGCAGATGACACAACCATAATTTTAGTGTTTTCTGTTTAAATAAAAGGGTTACAACTTTTATGTTTACCATGTTTGGTATTCAGAGAAAACACAACATGAGGCCACTAGAGCATTACTTTAAATCTTGAACACTTGAAATCAGAAATGCAGCTGACTGTATGTGTACCTACTGTACAGGTATGTGATGTAGCTTACATCAGAGTGCACATACAAAATGTGACTTCATTCAATAACAACAACACCAACAACAAAAAAGCACTTATAATACGTCTGACTTTAACACTTTACTTAGGTTGTGTTCAGCATGAGGCAAACTGACATTTTAACACCACTGTGAAATGATGTAAATGGTCAACCATCAATCAGTCAAACAGCTTTTTACAGAAGAGGAAATGCAGTTCGGTAAGGAAGAGTAGGGTATTAATACAGCTTGTATGACAGTGCAGTTGAATTGTTGAATCTGATTTGTCAGAAGTGCATTATTAGAAAATAAAAACACCTGTTCTTTCCATTCTTCAACTGTCCAGTTTCAGTGAGTCTGTGCCCATGATAGCGTCAGATTCTTGGCTGACAGGATTGGAACCTAATGTGGTCTTCTGCTGTTGTAGCCCATCCACCTCAAGATTGAATCTTTTGTGCATGCTGGGATGCTTTTCTGCTCACCACAATTGTAAAGAGTGCTTATTTGAATTACTATAGTCTTCCTGTCAGCTCAGACCAGTCTGGTCATTCTCCTCTGATCTCTCTCATCAACAAGGTGTTCCATTCTCTGTAATCTCTAGAGACCCTTCATTGTGGAAATCCCAGGAGATCAGCAGTTTCTGAAACACTCAATCCAACCTATCTGGGACCAACATCTATGCCATGTTTAAAATCAGAGAAATCATACTTTTCCCTATTCTGATATTTGATGTGAACATTAACTGAAGCTCTTCACTAGTATCTGCATGATTTTATGCCTTGTGCTGCTGCCACATGATTGGCTGATTAGATAACTGCATAAATGAGCAGGTGTACAGGTGTTCCTATTAAAGTGAAGGGTGAGGGTATATCATAATGCAAGGGTGTGGTAAAGCACCAGCTGTGAGTGGGAGGACAAGTAGAGACTAGAGAAAGGGCTGGCATGCTGCCACGCAATTAAAGAAATCTGACAATGTTACGCAGCATGATGCTGTATGCTGTGTGTGTTTATCTGTGATTTCAGTTTTTACTGAAGTCTTTTTATGTTGGCACAAACTGGGAGGAAATGCATGGAGCTAAAAAAGAAAGAAAGAAAGAATTCAGAATCTCTCTCTCTTAAGCATGCCTCCTGAGTCCTCATTCCCACCCACAAGATAAGATATTATATACACACTCATATACAGACTATGGCTGATATGCCATTGGGGTTTACAGAATAAGCAACTTCTTGCGTTACCAGATCTGTGCAACAAAAGTAGCCCATTAGACAAGCTGTTAAACCATGTTCTCTTTTTATTATTACTTTTTAAAATAAATATAGAATAAATATGTTTATTAATTACAAAAAAGAAGGGAATAAAAACACTGTAATGGAGGGTCATATGTTAATTTCATTTTCACTCATATTATATAAGAGTTTCTTTTAACTTTTTTTAAAATAAACTTTTTTTAATAAGCTGCTCAATAAGGTAAGATGTTTAATGAAGCAAACTCGATTGTTTGGTGAACATGTACTGTCTTCTTTTATCTTTCTTCTTTTTTTAAACTTCTTTTAATAGGACGTGATGGCATGACATTTACCTGAAGGTCAGCAATTTTCAATGTGTTCGTTTAATTATTTGTATTTCCTTAATGATATCTTTGGTCCTTCCATAACACCCTGTGGCTTAAGCTTGTATAATGAATAAAGAATAAACTTCTTTAACTAAGCCAAGACCCACAGAAACTATAGAACTCAGGAATGGCTTTCAGAATGGCTTTTTTTGCACAAGCGTGAATTAAAAAGTAATCATTGGGCATCATGTGACCCAACCATCAACCTGCTGCACTATGTCCTTTACTAAAGATGGCAGCCAGGAAATGTTCACGCTTTATCCCACTTCATACAAATAATATACAGTATGATGTCTCATATAACTGTTCTTCTTCCATAAGGCAAACACAAAGCATTTGCAACATAAAGCAACCTTGAAACCGGCTTCCCATATTTTTTAGACCGACTGTGTGTCAAGCTGTCAGGATTTAAATAAAAATCTTTCTTCAAGTGCATTTTGATGTCTCCATAGGTGCAGAGATCACACAATACTTTTCTCCCACAAGAATATACATTTATCTCCCACCCTCAGCCCACACATCTTATTTTTATCTTTTAAAGACTAGCAGGAATGAAAAACACCTTGTGTCACAGCCAATCATCACACAGGTTTATCCATATCTGATCATCTCTAAAATGTTTCCTTTCCTCAGTGTTGTGTTTTTCCAGTGTGCTGGATAAAATAAATATCTGCATTCTGGCCTACTTTCTTTGAGTTCACAGTTTTGACAAGTGAAACAATATGAGCTGGTATTCTTCTGTTCTTAATGAAATGAAAAGTTTTGAAATATAAAAACAAGTAACGGACTATAAATAGCATTCATTCTTTGAACAGATTTATTATGGGTTAACATTATTGTAATACATTCATTCATTTTCAGTAAAAAACTTTTTTAGGGACATTTTTAGGGAACTTTTGAGTAACTAATCAAACAACCACCAAGTTTTTGGGAGGCAGACACAAAAAGAACATGTGAAACTATGAACTGAACAGTAATCTGAGCTCAGACCAGGGACATTAGAGCTGTGAGAATCTGGAGAACCACAATCCCCTCCAAAAGTATTAGAACAGCAAGGCCAATTATTTCTTTTTGCTACACGCAAAAGACATTTGGTTTTAAAGTCAAAAGATGAATATGAAATGATAGATCGGAATGTCAGCTTTCATTTCCTGATATTTACAACTAGATGTCTTAAACAACTTAGGACATGGCACCTATAGTGGCAGACCACCCAATTTTTATGCGAGCAAAAGCATAGGAATAAATAGTCCATCCATCCATACATTTTCTGTACCGCTTATCCTATACAGGGGAGAGATGGCTTCAGAGGAAGTATGTACTAGTTTTCACACTCTTGGGTTAGTAGCTGTTGTATGATAGGGGAGAGTGGGCAGGTGGTTGGGAGTTGGGTGACCAAACTGGAGAGAAAAATATAAATATATGCATACATATATAACATACCAGCACACATACCTCTGTGAGAATTTTGATCAGCAGGATTGCGAGATCCTCCTAGTGAGTAAACAGTTGACATAACGACTGCAGTCAGATGCAAAGTGTGAAACAGCCAAAGACAAAATGCCTTGAACCACCTAAATGATAATGAATGGCTTTAGTAAATGTTTATATAGAATTGAGAACGTTTATGTTCTGATATGATTTAATACATGCTGTTGGCAGAGGTTACAGTTACTGCCACTGTTTCTTAGGAATGAGCAAGATCAGTAAGATAAATAATTCAAACACTGTTCGCACTTAAAAACAATATATTTTTGCACATTTATTTCCCCAGCATCCAGCAGGAAATAATAAACAATATGCCTGCATGCATGTCGGGTTGACTGTAGTAATAGATGAAACCTAAAATGTTTAAGCCTATGACAAATTTTTACAGAAAACCAATATTAAAAAAAACAAAAGAAAATGTCCAGTTTATTTCTTCTGTGAACACCTCCATGAGACCAGTGAGATGTATAATAATTAGAGATGCATTGATACCAATGCATTTTTTTTTTTCAGACTGAGTATGAGTACATGTTTTACATGTGATGAGTACATACATGAGTACATGAGTACATGTGATGTTTGATACTGAAATGAGTAACCTACTTAGTATGAACCAATCTGGGATGTCATGGAATATTTTATTTAGCTCTCTTCCTGTGAATTGCTGCAAGCAATGAAATCTTGTGCAGAGTTTCATGTTTAACCCTTAAACACATACCTCAGGTGGTTAGCGACCTGGGACGTTATCCAGTACCCTCCCCCTTGTTAATTTTTTCACATTAGACCTCCACCTTCTTATTATTTATCTATTATTCTATTTATTATAAACAATATAACAAAAATATAAATAAAATTGTCGAATAATATCTCTTTTATAATTCATTTATTGTAAAATGTTTATATGGTCTCTACTGACCCGAGGTATGTAATAGTATGTAATAGCAACAATATTGAATCTCTCATGGCTCAATAAGTGCAATTCACTTTTATTCCTCAAGGTGGGAATGTTTGGTAAACAATGATGATGTAATATGTCAATCATAGTTACTCCAGATGTAAAAGAAATGTTACAAAATTTGACATGGCTCAGCGATTTACTGCAGAATAAGTTTCCAATCAAATATTAGTGTTGTTTGATGGTGAATCTGTCAGCAAACAAAATATTGATTTTGATGATTATGAACACGATAATAGCCTATTGAGAGTAATGTATCGAATGATCCAGATCCTGAATATGAGCTATATGCTGAATTTACCAGGGGAAGCACAGAAGGTGCCACATTTGCCTATAATTATATTACTTGATAATATTGTTTTTATTGTTTTCATGATAAAATTACTTTTTAATCACGAAAATATCAGATATTGTAAAGATTAAAATTTTGTTATGGTGACTGAAAGAACTGAATAAAAATGCTATAATACTTTCACTATATTAGTGTGTGAATTATAAGTGGGAAATTTTCATGGTGTATATATATTTTCTGCATAGGTTTATTGACATAAAAAGTCAAAATATAAAAAAAAAATATGCTGTATTTAATTATTTTGTAATTGTTAATAAAATATTAGGACAGTTTTATACTATTGGTGCGTTAGGAATATACTCAGGGTCACTAACTACCCGAATATGTAATAATGACTGGGCTTAAATGTATGCATTTAAGGGTTAAGCTCAATCCTACAGTATTGCATTTAAACAGTATTTTTAATAGAGCATGGTCATCAAAAATGAGCAAAAGGTGCCATGAACTGCATCTTGACTCAAAGTGAGTAAGTGTAAATGTTGGCAAAAGGAAGTGTGTATGTCTTAGTGCTCAGTGCTCACAGGACTGAAGTGTTGAAGTGTGTATGTGTGTGTTGGTGCCCTGTAATGGACTTGAATTACAATCCAAGTCCAGGGTGTATTCTCACCTCATGCCCAGTGTTCCTGGGATAGGCTCCGGATTCTGGTTTTGACCAGGTCAAAGCAGTTACTGAAGATGAATGAATGAAAAAAATAGTAACATACCTAACAAAAGTAGAATGCTGGATTCGTGATGCTTTGTAAGTGGTAATTTGCCAGTTGCAATAACAACATTTTGCATCTCGATGTTCAACATGCAAATTGGAAAAAAAACAAAAAAACAACATGGATGCATTCATGAAAGCATGTCATTTGTTTATGATGCATGTCATGACACTTTAACTGCACTTTTACAGTTACAGACTACTGAGTGGCTACTGGTGCTGATGTACTACAGTGAACTTCAAACATGCATGCAGCGTGGACTCAAATTGCACCACGGCAGTAAGAGCAGACAACAAGTAGCAAGTAGCTTAGCAAGAAGCTAGCAGGCTAACATTAGCGATAACTCTAATGGTAATGTTTACCTTCTCAAAAGAGCAATTAATATGGTCCATGTTATAGATTTAACCAAGTAATGTGTCTGTGTATTAACTGATATAAAGTCAATACTGTTCTAAACTATTATATAGAGAAGAGAAGGGAGACTTTACACTTTACACTTTTGTTTTCAATGTGTGCAACCATGTTGATTTGCCTTCACTTTGTAAATGGGGACGGAACTGGTAGTTGTGAAGACTGGCCTAAATTGACGAGTTGAAATTTCAGGTTGAAAGGCGTTTTTGGTGGATTTTACTGGTTGTAGGCAAGGAACTACTAGGTGCAACTTCATCTCAATACAGCATATATACTCAGCAAAAAAAGAAACATCCCTTTTTCATGAGACTGTATTTTAAAGATAATTTTGTAAAATCAAAATAAGCTTTACAGATCTTTATTGGAAAGGGTTTAAACAATGTTATTCATGCTTGTTCAGTGAACCATAAACAATTATTACACATGCACCTGTGGAACAGTAATTAGACACTTAACAGTTTACAGATGGTAGGCAATTAAAGTCACAGTTTCAATAACTTAAGACACTAAAGAGTCCTTTCTACTGACTCTGAAAAATAACAGAAGAAAGATGTCTAGGGTTCCTGCTCACCTGCGTGAATATGCCATAGGCCTGCTGCAGGGAGGCATGAGGACTGCAGATGTGGCCAGAGCAATAAACTGCAATGTCTGAAATGTAAGACGCCTAAGACAGTGCTACAGGTAGACAGGAAGGACAGCTGATCGTCCTTGCAGCGGAAAATTACATGTAACCATGTGTCTCCCCAGCTATGATCGAGAACTTGCAAATGCCTTGATGGAAGGCGCCCCCACACACACACATTTTGTTCAGGGACTCATTATTCCATTCCTGTTCGTTTTTATAATAATACAAATATTTACACATGTTAAGAAATAAAAGCAGTTGACTGTGAGAGGATGTTTCTTTTTTTGTTGAGTAAATATCTAAACAAACTTTGTAAGTAGAGCTACTTGGAGAATGTCTGTACAACTGCTTAACTACAGTCTAATGATACATTTGATAATGTATATGATTAAATTTTGTCAGTTCTAGAATAATTCTTATGCCTTCTGAATGACTTAAGTCCGAAAGCATTGATGAATACCAGATCAGATGTGATGATAAAGTGTTTTTTAACAGGACTGTGTCAGCTTTAGAGCACAGAGGTCAGCTCACTGATCATAAAGAGGCGTAAATAGGGTTTTACTACATTATGCACTGGACATTATTAAATTATAGTCCATGACTGGTTCTGACTCAACCAAAATCTCTTCTTCTTCTTCTTGTTAATTACATTGCTCTCTCTCTCTCTCTCTCTCTCTCTCTCTCTCTCTATCTCTCTCTGTCTGCCTCTCTCTCTCTCACTCTTCGACATATTTCATAAAAACAGAAATAAGGAATAATAAGACTATGACATTATAATATGTATTTTAATGGTATTAGAGGCAGGAGGGAAAAGAAAAAAAAATCTTTACATGAGTTTGCTGAGTCCCTGTCTCCTTTTGGCAGCTGAATACAGCAGAACGACACATTCAACTTATTCCACAAATACATGGCTCAACTTACTCTGCAAGAAAGAGCAAAATCCTCACATCATCCAGTTCTAAGCCTCCTCACTAAAAGTGACAACAATTAATTTGCAGGACTGATGTATGATCTCAACAATGATCGTGTTCACCATTTGTCCATTTATTAATGATAATGAGTCTTTATTGATCACATATACATATGCACAGTGAAATTCTTTTCTTTGCATACCCCAGCATGTTTGGAAGTTGGGGTCAGAGCGCAGGGTCAGTCATGATACAGCGCCCCTGAAGCAGAAAGTCTTGCTCAAGGCTCCAACAGTAGCAGCTTGGCAGTGCTGGGGCTTGAACCCCCGACCTTCTAATCATTAACCCAGAGCCTTAACCACCAAGCCACCACTGTCCCCTTACTTATGTACCTTTTAATAGCGCACTGTAAGATCAATATATATTATCCAACCATCCATCCATTTTCTGTACCACTTATACTACACAGGGTCATGGGGAGCCTGGAGTCTATCACAGGAAACTTGGGGCACAAGGTGGTGGACACCCTGGACAGGGTGCCAACCCATCCCAGAGCACAATCGCACACACACACATTCACATAGTGGACAATTCTGAAATGCCAATCAGACTAGAACGGTGGTATTTGGACTTGGGGAGGAAACCAGATTACGCAGAGGAAACTCCCGAAGCACAGGGAGAACATACAAACTCTGCACACACAGGGCAGAGGCAGGATTCAAATCCCCAACCCCAGAAGTGCAAGGCAAACGTGCTAACCACTAAGCCAACATATTATATTACTCCAAAAGTTCAGATATATATGTGTATATCTACATGTAAACACCTAGTTTATTCTCTGTATATAATACATACTAGTATATCAAAAGTACACTGTAAGTATTCTTGATACTTAGTATATATCTCTTAGTGTGTAACTTAATATAAACTCAAGCAAACTTTTAGTATATTTGAATTAACTTTTCTTCATAAGTGCAAGCAAAGGCTTCAGTCCCACTGCAATCCAAGGTCATGTTTCAGGTATTGTAATCCAGGACATACTTAAATACATGCAGTATAGGAGTTTGAGGTAGGGCAATGTGCCGAAACTCCAACTTCACCCATCCTACAGAGACCTCATTAGAAGAATACACTCCACCTCAGCATTCAGGTTTCCTGATCTCCAGCTGCTGGCCTTACCTCATTTTGTTATTTTTCATTTATTTGCAGAGCTGTATCAGTCACTCTTCTCTGCTAACAATAGTTTTGGTGCTGTCTACTTTTCTCTC
>JANDJT010000228.1:24563004-24573915 GCA_024331685.1 Stegophilus panzeri
CTCAAGCATCTTCAGTTTGCCAGACACTACTGGAACTTCAAATGGGATCAGGTTCTATGGTCAGATGAAACCAAAATGCATGCAGGGAGGCAGGCATGATGAAACAGTGGGGGTGAACAAACAAAAGGGCAGTAGAGCCAAAAAACAACACCAAAACAAAACAAAAAATCCCCACCACTTTTAAACATGACTATAAGACATCACAGTAACCATAAGGTCCATGGCTGAGACTACACTGGACATTTAGTATAACGTATAATGTCAATGCAGTAATGGTTATGATAGTAACCTGAGAAGAATGGCATTTAAGGGATCGTGAAGTACTGTAGTGAGTCATTATAGTCAAAGTGTCGGTGTGCTGTAAAGTCAGTGCAAATTGTAATGAATAAAGCGACATGTGCATCATAATTGATTTCAATGAACTGTGCAGTGGGGTGGAGGGTGTTACTTGGTGGTGTGTGTGAATGGGGAGCACAGTGTTCAGGAGTCTGACAGCCTGGGGGCTGAAGCTGTTATCCAGTCTGGCAGTCCTTGAAAGGATGCTACAGAACCTTCTACAGGTGCAAAGTGGAAAATAGGTGGTGGGAGGGGTGGGAGGTATCGTCCACAATGCTTCAAGCCTTGAGTTGAAAATGTCCTGAACAGAGGGTAGAGGCATGCCGATGATGCGTATAGCTGTCAGCACTAGCCTCTGTAGCATCTTGTGATTGGAGATTCCTAATTCCCAAACCAGACAGTGATGCAGTCGGTTAGGAAACTCTCTATGGTGCCTCTGCAGAATGTGCCGAAAATAGGTTGGGGGGATGTTTGTCTTCTTCAGGCGACAGAGAAAATGCAGGCGCTGCTGGGCTCTCATGGCCAGGGATCTGGTGTTGGTTGACAAGGTGAGGTCTTCTGTGATGTGAACACCAAGGAATGTGGTGTGGTGCTCATCACTGTCTTCACTGGAGCCAATTTTGACTTAAGGTTGTCCTGAAGTCAACAATCATCTCTTTTATTTTGCCAACATTTAGAGACAGATTGTCATTCTGGAACCAGACCTTGAGCTGATCCACCTCCTCTCTGTATGATGTCTTGTCACTGTCAGTGATGAAGCTGACCACTGTGGTGTCGTCAGCAAACAAGACTATGTGGTTTGAGCTGATCTGGCATATTATTTCTCTTGTAGCAACAACTGGATGTGTTTACTGCTAATGAAGTGTCTCACTACTGGAAAGGAGAAATCCTTCATTTTGATTGTGCAAAGGTGCTTGACTAAATGATCAGCATTTTGGTCCTGTTGGTTTTCCTGATGTACTGTTGATTGCATCTCTTCCAGGAAAAAAAAATAAAATAAACTCCTCCTCTGATGATCTAGGGCCTGTGATTTTAGTGGCTGTATTAATATATTTGCATGTAGAACATCTTGACTGATTACATGCCTCAGTACCAGAGATTTTATTTCGCAGACCATTTAATTAGCTTCTGACATGGTTCCTTAAAAAAGGGATAAAAAAAAAATCCTTTGAATGATTTTGAGGGTTTTATGCATAATTTAAATATTTTAAAGCAGCTGGATTTAAAATTTTGGAATCTTTTCCACTCTCTGGTGATACATGCTATTGCAAGCCATTTTGTACATGAATTAAGCTCATGACTGAAAGTGTCAAGTCAATATACATTCAGAGAGAATGTAAAGCTGCCTCCCAAAACCATAAAATGCAAACTACGTAGTATAGTAGTAATGTAGTATAGAAGTAAATAATAATGACACTAATTGTGTACTGACAAACTAATTAGTAAGGTAGTATGCAGTTTTGTATTTATGACTCTCTGTATGTAATTATCTGCTTACATTGCCTCAATATATCAGAACCATTGTGGGAACATTAGTGAGTTCAGTAAAAGAACAAAATTGGTTAATCGGCATTTGAAGATGGTTTGCACACCTCAAACACAGATAGACATAAGATAACTCTAGCTAGCTTTCTATAATACAGTGCAAAGAACAAAACAATTTGTAGGTTTATTGCCCAATCTTTGTTCTGATTTAATCAGTTTTCTATATATTTTCTTTCCTAACCACCCCAAGCTGGATACTGTTAGCATGCTAGCAAGACAAAGCACAAACAACATAAACAGAGGGGAAGCAGATACCTTTGATGAAATACTCTTTCTACATATGATAGAGTTTGAAATCCAAAAATACAGTGAAACACAGAAACACACAACCAGCTCCTGTTAGTAACAATTCTATCCTCGCTGTGGAACGGAACACAATTCCACAATGAGAATAAATTGGCTGACTCTCATTCACTAGCTTCCTACTAAACTAGAGAATAAATATATGCCTTTCCTGTTCAGCAAGAAAACCCCGATCACTCCTGAATCCATTTTCTCTTATATTTTCAACCGTGTCACTCACTCTGAATACCATTTGTCATTCTCTCATGCTTTCACTCCACTGATTGGCTGCCATCTCTTGCCTGTCACTGTAATCAACCTTCTTTCATGCCTAGAGTTGTAGAGTGATGACATTTGATGGCATCTGATGCATTATTTTTCTATTTTAAACAACAACTACAAAAATCCTATGCACTGTAGCTTTAAATATACTGTAATTTCAAGCACTACCACTAGCAGTGTATTAACTCCCATCAGTTACTGAAAAGAGGCACAAATAAGTAGCAACATAAATGCACCATAATACAGATGAATAATTTATTCAAATTAAAAGGATGTAGTATATAATTCGATCTCTTCTGTGTGACCATACAACAACCTGGTAACTGCTAAAACAACATAATTACACTATATTAGAATTTTATTTAATATCTGCATTTACACACAGTAGGTTGCAGGTTGTGCATAAAGTTTAAGATTCCCCTGGAAGGCAGTCACTGATTTTGAGTGAACTCTTTGGGAAATATACAAACTTCTTGAATCACACACGGGTTTAGAAAAACTAATTTTAAAGGTTTTAAGGGTTTAGTGATATATCATTAAGGCTTAAAAATGAATTTAGAGGCATTAATTCCACATTCTTGGATAAGCAACTTAATCATTAGAGGGATCTAATATATGAAGATTAGATTTAATAGAGAAATAAAACCACATGCAGTAAACAGAATAAATATTCTCACTAGAGTCTTACTATGTTAGCTCATGAACACAGTACCACACACATTTGCTACTCCCCATTCCATCCTTATTCCAACAGTGGACATCATTGAGACATAAGCATTGATGCAGGATTCTGCCTTTAACAGAATCAAATATACTTTCTATTTTTGACCTCTGACGCTAAGTTCTCAGTGGGGATTTAATGATTCTGTCTCTAAATGCTGTTGCATTTGTGTGTCCGCTGCTGGGAATAAACATCAAGTTAATCTTGAATTCCACAGTGAGGCCACATCTTAGTTGCTGAGGTGCTGAGGTGTTCTGCGCTTTGTGGTGCATATAATCCTTGATGTAAGAACAGCCTCCAGGGGGTTCCATTTACATATATACTTAATTTTGCCTGTCTTTTGCCTATTTTGCAATATTGTGAATCATCTGAATCATGCTATAGTGTAGAAAGTTAACTGGAAGCTTTCCCAGTTTCCCAGAACTTTACAGACTAGAGTTTTGTTGGAGAGACACATTTGAGAAGCATCTTAGGTGGCATTTAAGCCCTTATTTAAACTTAGTTCATGCATATGAGTAATTCCATGGGGGGCATAGTGGCTCAGTGGTTAGCACGTTTGCATTGTCTTGCCTTTGGGGTTGGGGTTTCAATTCCCTCCTCCACCCTGTATGTGGAGTTTGCATGTTCTCCCTGTGCTTCAGGGGTACTTTGGTTTCCCCAGTCCAAAGACATGTGTTGTAGGCTGACTGGCATTTCCAAATTGTCTGTAGTGTGTGTGTGTGAATGTGCCCTGTGATGGGTTGGCCCCAGGGTCACCCAGGGTGTACCACATCTTCTGCCCCGAGTTCCCTGAGATAGGCTCCGGGCTCCCTGCGACCTTAAGCAATACAGAAAATGGATGGATGGATAGATGGATAGAGTGATTCCATAAAAAGAGTGTGATTTAGCCCCTGTAACTCTTAAAATTTATTATTTTTTAGCATTTTCAACAATGAATCTAAGAAAATATGCATTTATTCATTAAAAAAAACCAAAAAAACATGTTAACCAATCTCAGGCAACAGTTTCTCATTTTACAAGCATCCACTGCTGAAAATGGCTGAATTTTGTTCATGGATAACTAACTGAATTGAAGGTTGAGGGTTTTGTTATAGGGTAGAATTAATACATGCAAACCAATGTGGTTAACTAGAATCCATGCTAATGACATGAAGACATTAAGCATATTTTAATTATTTACTAATAATTTTTTTTTACTACTTTCCTCATCAGTGACCGATGATACACATTATCATTAAAAATTAAGAAAAAACAAATATGCAAACTTATTTTTCTTCTTCCATGATCTTCAGGAAATTCAGATGATGCAAATTCCCATTGAACACGACTGTGGAATATTCCAAATATTTCACTGGGGTGAATATGTTCAGGTAAGAGAGCTAAATGAATGTAATTATATATTTTTTTTCCATAACTTATAATGGATGGAAAAAGATTTTGAATGTGAAATGTTAACATTGAAGTATGAACATAGAATAAGTATTTCAATGTAAAAATGTAGCTACAGTGGGCTGTAACAGGAAAAATGGGGCAATTTGCCTATGTGTAAAATGTAATTTACCTTACAGTTAGTGTTATATCAACAGGACACAAATGGCACCACAATTGTAGAATCACCAATAAAGTATCTTCATTTAAAAAAAAAAAAAAAAAAAAACACCTCACATCCATCTATCTACGTTTCCAACAAGAGCACATTCACGAAATGTGAAATTTTTGGAGATTGTTTTCTTTTTTTTTCTTCTGTAGCTGTACCACATAACCATTATGTGACTAAAACAAGCAGTATACCAAGACATCATAATGTTTTAACATAAATCAGTCAGGAAAGTGCCAAAATCTGTTGCAAGTGTTATGAATTCCTATGACTATACTGCCCTTAATAAAATGAACGTGAGAAACAAATACTGAATGTGAGATGTAAAGCAAGTAAACACCCGAGCTGAAATAAGTAAATGTGATATTAGTTTATCTTTTGTCTGGATGCAAAAACAGGGTTCAGTTTAACAAAATTAGGACACACAAACTTAATAAATTAGCCAGTAATCAGAATCATGAATGAGGCAAATAGTTGATCTACAAATGGGCTCATTATGAGCCCTGAAATATATTAAATATAGAGGAAACATATGAGAGTTTTGTGTATAATGTGAGCAGTAAATCTAGTAATATCTCGGTCAAATCTAGCAAATATGTCACGTATTAATGTGCAGTGTGACAAGTATAACTATCTCACAGAAACAGCAAATATAAGACATGTCCAGGAAAAAAAAAAAAAATTAGTTGTGATGCACTTGGACTGGAAAGTCTTTTGCCCTGTTCAGTGCATTAAGTGAAATATGGCCAAAATAGAGAGATGAGAGCATACAAAGAGACTGCAACTCAGCTGAGCTATTTTTGCCAGCTTTTTCTTCTATTTTTCACTGTGTGCACTGAGCTGCGTGCCCCTTTGGGGAGGAGGGATGTGGAGTAGGCAGGAAGCTGCTGCTGACTACAAATGAGAACAGCAGCCTTCACTCTGATCCCATCAGCGACAATCTATAAACACACTTTTCCCTAGACACAGAATTGAAACATGTAATGAAGGACATGATACTCGCTTCTACAATGCACAAGATAGCGTACATTAATGAAGAATTATGTAGTGTAGTTTAGATAGCGTAACAAATTATAAAAGAGGTAGAAAGAGAAGCTGGTTTAAACTAAAACCAGAGCATTGAACCCTGCTTCATGAGACTTAACACCGTGTCTTCCTTTTACACACCTACATTCAAGGAATTAAGCAGGGAAGTGTAACATAGTTACTAGGTAGAAATACTGTATGTATATTCACCCTATAATACAACATACATAAACAGGCAATAATTAGATTGATACCTTAAAGTATATGCAAGTTATCCTGGCTAAAATGCCAGTTTAATTGTCAATATAATTTAAAACATTCTTGTCAATATAATTTAACATTCTTTTACCTGCTGACTATTTTGTATTTAGCATTTTGCCAAACCTAAAATGTCACATTTTAAAAGCAGAATCAGGGGTCTTATTTATCAATCACATGTACACATAGATTTGTATGTATAAAATGACCATTAAATCAGTCTTTTATTGGGAAGTTGTATACCATATGTGGCTATTTGGAGTGGTTCATTATGCAAATGTGTTATTTTGTGCATCTAGCCCTAAAATGGGAAGATGTTTACCATATATGACAATATGGTTCTTTATCTTTATGTTAATCAAAATCACACTTTTAAAGGCGTCATATAATGATTTTTAAATGTTTTTAAACGTTCATTATTTTGTTTATTGGGTGCAATAGAATAGGTTAACATGCTCAAACATGTTCAAAATACTCATTATTTGTCATATATTGTACATTATTGCAGTACCTCTATTCCCAGGCTGCCTGAAATGCTCCGATTTCTTCAAAGCCTCTCCTTCCGAAAAGCCCAGAATACTCCGATTGGCCAGCTGATCCATTGTATTGTGATTGGCCAAAAACCTCAAGCATTTGTCAGAAATGTAATGCCCCCTGGGTCAGCCTCCAAAGCTTCTAAAGCAATTCTAAGCTCCTAAGCAACATGTCACATTTATCATATCAGTTTGAGCCCAAGTCAGATATAGAAAATGAGAGTGATCAAGCAGAACCAACTTTGCATAATAAACTGTTATAATATAATTATAAACCGTTTCAAGATTCAATCACAACAGCAGCTACAATCAACATCTCTGTCAGACCATCAACATACAAACAAACATTTACAATACTGAAGCAACTTAGAAAACTTTATCTAGCATGTTAGCAGAGGTCTACAACTGATCCCTGGGCCACAACACAAAACTCCGCATTTGAACAGTAAATAGCAGATACTTCATATTTACAGGTTCTGATTCAGAAGCACAAGATTGTCCGAGCAAAGTGGGAATTGCCCCACTTTTCAGGAGTAGCCTTTGTGTGCAGCCTGCCATGTACTCTCCCAGGTTCAGGAAGCTGTCCTTCATTAAATGCACTGTACACAAGCAAACATTTGGGGTGTACTACTCAGGAACAGCGTTATAAATAAACAGTAAACACTGAATCCTAATTTCATCTGTTTTTGGAAGGCTAAACGAAGGGGTTTTGCTTTCACACAAAAACACACAGCATCTCCATGACATGGCGCCTGAATTCACTGAAGCCTCACCTTGTTTCTTCATGCCTGCCTTTGGGAAGGATTATGCTAATAGTGCACGCTGTGACCTAGACGATTGAGGAAGTAATATCTGGACTTCGAACTACGCGTTAGATAAACTACATCCCTTTGGGGGAGTCTATGAGCTTTGTGACTTTGCAGATCTTATACATGCACAAACAGATACATTACACACCCAAACAAAAGGAAAACATTAAAAATCATGATATGACTCCTTTAAAGAGAAGATGTTTACCACCTGTGCTTCTTTATAGAAATGTGCATATAGCCCTAAAATCACCCTTTTAGAGGGAAGATGTTTACCATGTGTGCCAATTTGGGTGGTTCTTTATGTAACTGGGGTGTTTTTGTGCGTATAACCCTAAAATCACCCTTTTAAAGGGCAGATGATTACCATATGTCGTGATGTGGGGCTGTTCGTTATATACTGTAAATAGGTTGTTTTTGTGCATATATCCCTGCAAATCATCATTTTTAAAGGAAGATGTTTACCATATATGGTGTTTTGAGGCCTTGCTTAATGTAAATGGGGTGTTTTTGTGCATATATCCCTAAAATCACCCTTTTATAGGGATGTTGTGTACAATATATGACTATTTGATGTGTTTCTGGTTCTGCAGTACTCTCAGTCCTGCACATTTGAGTGTTTTTCCTGCTCTCACAATTGATTTAACAAATCAGCTAATTATCAATTGAAGTGGTTGTGTTAGAGAACAGAAAACACAAAAATGTGCAGAACAGGGGGTTCTCAAAGACCAGGGTTGGGAATATGTGCCATATCGAAATAGTTCTCAAGTAAAACCTTTTTGTAGAAACCTAAGAATCTTTAAGTATATAAAGAAGGCCTTGTAGAAACCATACTGTGAATCTTTGTCATATAGCCACATCTATAAGACTCCATGGATTTATATATATAAGAATTACAGTGACAGTAAATCTAATTTCAAATAGACTGCCCTTTCAGGTTTTGCAAAATGAATGATATTTTTTGTTCTTAATACCAAGGACAGTACTGGAACGATGGAACAGAATTTTTCAAAAGATACAATTTCATCATTTTCATTCTCATCAAACCATTTAGTGACTCTTGTGCACTGTGGAGAGGGGCAGGGTCAACCTGGAAGAGACCATTCCCATAAGGGTAGACATGTTTCATCATAGGATAAAGGTGATCAGTCAGCAGTACTGATTTGGAGTGGCACTTCACTCCAATGGGACAAGTGGATTTTTCCTTCAGTATATCACCTGACCGTATACATATAGCTTCAACCCTATAAAGGATTACAACTTTATGGCTCAATATCTTAAAATCTTAGAACTATTAGAGAAAACATTATAAATGTTTGGTCTTTGCATTTCTTTGACCTGGAATCCATATTCCATGAAACATCTTTAAAATGGCTGCTTACAGTTGTGCCACTTCTGACCCATCATATGCTTGATAGCTTACAGTATATGACCACATGTATGTGGACACCTGACTATTACACCCATTTGTGGGCCTTTCCCAAATTTTTGATAAAAAAAAAAAAAAAAAAGATGGAAGCACACAATTGTGTAGTTTATCTCTGTATGCTGTAGCTGTAGCTGTATCTGTATCACTTATGCTCTTGTGGCTGAATGCGCACAAATACCCACAGTTCCAAAATCTAGTGAAAGCCTTTATAGAAGAGTGGAGGTTATTATAACAGCAAAAAGAATACCAACTCTATAGTAATGCCAATGTTTTTTTTTTCAAATGGGATGTTCAACATGTACATATGGGAGTGATGGTCAGGTCTCCACATACTTTTGGCCACATAGTGTGTATCTCTAGACTCAACTAATTTTGGATGGAATCATTGTAGATCTTTATAAATTAGGACTGCTTGGCAAATTAGAAATAATTGCCCCAAAAGGATGAGTTCTAAACACTTCTTCCGAATAGGTCTTCATCAAGCATGGCTTAACACATGTGCATGCTGTTTTGCAACTGCATATCAGAAGCCAATCCAACAAAAAATGCAAAAGCTAAAGTGAAAAAAGTAAAACAAGTGCACTGAATAAGCCATTTCTGATTGTATTGTGAGTTCTGACCATTTCAGATTCATGATTCAGATAGTGAACACAATACAGCTTGAGTAGAAGTTTGGGATGCTGGGAAACTCACCCTGTAATGTGGGGAGGATCAGTGGTCAGAAGAACCAGTGGTGGTTTGTCCCTCTCAATAAGCCATACTTTGTAGCGCCCTTTTTGCCTGGGGTGCAGAAACACAGTCACCTCCAACCCACAAGGTCGATGGATAGAACGAAGCCATGGACTGAGAACCCATGGTCCACCCACAGCCGAGCCATTCACTAACACAAAGCGACCTGAAAATAAAATAGCAAAAAGTTAAATGAATGCATCTATTAACAAAAGCCTTTCAGAACAGATTTTATTTGTAAAGGATCTGTGTTTGCTCTAGGCATCTCAAGAGAATGTCTCACTCTGGACTACTGGTGAATCCAAATATGAAACCTGGAGCTCAAACACCAAACACCAAAATTTGCACACAGAGCCGAAGACATGACTGGGGGGGAACTGACAACACCAAAAAAAAAACTGTAAGAAAGAAATAATGAAAGAGAGGGGGGAGAAATCAGAGCTCTCTTTGTGGGCTTTGATTTATAACTCTCTCTCTCTCTCTCTCTCTCTCTCTCTCTCTCTCTCTCTCTCACTCTCTCTCCCTCTCCGATATATTCAGCTCCTTCAGTCAGTAACTGTTTTACAGAAAGTGGGGGAAAGAAGAAAAGCAAAAGGGCAGCAAGGCCTTCTTTTGAAGATAAGAGAAATAGAAACATCATCACTAGAGACAAAAAATATCCAAATGCCCCATATCCAGCACTCAAACAGTATCTGTATGCTGTATCTTTCTTTTCCATCAGGAGTCATATCAATCATTACAGAACTGCAGCTTTGTGTCTCTTACCACAAAACCACATTACTACATTTACTCTTCTGAAATTTAGATGAATTTTATCTTTCATTCTTATTTTGTTTTAGTCTAACTGGATTCAAACACAGAGCAACGGGTAGCCTCTAGGTTCTCTGGTTTCCTCCCACCCCCAAAAACATGCCAACATGTGGACTGGATAATCTAAATTGCCCCTAGGTGTGAAGAGGTTCAAATTCAGACTAATGCTTGCATTAACCTCACAGCTATTCAGAAATGCAAATAAGAAGTCAGTGGATTAACAGCTTAATTAACTTTAAGATTAACTTTTTTTTTTTTGTTATTTAATATACAGTATCTCACAAAAGTGAGTACACCCCTCACATTTTTGTAAATATTTGATTACATCTTTCCATGTGACAACACTAAAGAAATGACATTTTGCTACAATTTGCTACACTTTGCTACACTTTGCTACAAAAGTGTGTACTCACTTTTGTTGCCAGCAGTTTAGACATTAATGGCTGTGTGTTGAGTTATTTTGAGGGGACAGCAAACTTACACTGTTACACAAGCTGTACACTCACTACTTTACATTGTAGCAAAGTGTCATTTCTTCAGTGTTGTCACATGAA
>JANDJT010000228.1:24574015-24603613 GCA_024331685.1 Stegophilus panzeri
TTGTCACATGAAAAGATATAATCAAATATTTACAAAAATGTGAGGGGTGTACTCACTTTTGTGAGATACTGTACATGCAGTACATGATATCCTCTTCAAATTCAATGTCTTTTGATTTTTTACAGTAATTATTTATAAATATGAACAAAAAAGTATGTATTTCTAAGAATAAAAAGGATATTTAAAAAAGAAACTGCTAGGGGAAAAATATTCAAACACCACAAAGTACCACATTAGTACTTTGATGCAAAACTGTTGTTAGCAATTACAGCTTTGTGAAACCTACAGAAGAAGTAATTAGCTATTTGCAGCATTGTCATTCAATTTTCACCAATTCCTTCTTGCAAATCATCTTCAATTCCCCTGGGTTATGTGGATCCCTCTGATGGACTCAATTCAAATTTTCAAAATCCTCCATGAATTATCAGTGTAATTTAGGAGATTTGGCTAGCAGATGTAAGACCTTCTGAGTTATTTTGGCTGTATGTGCGTTGTTGTCTTGTTGAAATGACCATCTTCTCACCAGATTGAATTTCTTGGCTGATGAGATTAAATTCTCCTCTAATATGTCCTGGTACAAAGCTCCATTCATGTATCCTTCTATGATGAGTTTTACTTTTGTTTCATCTGAGTTGCAGGTGCAGTTCATTGCTTATGGGTCTCTGTGTAATTGTTGTTCTTCTGCTATCAGGTCATCCTGCAGGCTTTTCTCTTAACTTCCTTATCATTAATCTGAGATTGTAGTCATACTGTGAAGTCTTGCATGTTCAAGGATGATCCATGAACATTCTTCCTACATATTTTTAAACCAATTGTACTGACAGAGGTTTAAGGACTTTCTTTGTGGCTCTGTAGCTTTTTCCATTTGAGAGTTGTTTAATGTTATTCCTGAGAATTTTAGGATGCTCCTTCACCTTCCCGATGATTGCTGCTTTGTTGCATGAAATCTTCCTAACAATTGGCTTGTAAACCATTGTCTTTTAAAATGACCAGGTCCAATTTGCATTTTCTTACAAAATGATTTATTTTATGCAACACTGGAACTCATTATTCAGGATATAATCAGGGTTAGATTGACAAAATAAGTTCTGTGTAAAATTCTGTGTAAATGTGACATTTGGAACTGTTGAAAGGTTTTATGTAAAACCCTACAATAGAGTGTTTCCCTATCCCAGATTGTGCCAAGCAGAATCCATTTAAGAAAGCTGAGAACATTTAACTATCCAAAATACCACTTAAGAGTGTAGTTATCAAGAAAGTTAATAGTAGGAGTAGGTAGAAATACAAAGTTTGAATCAGAAACAGCAGATCAGAACACTACAAATGTTAATGCTCATGTTTCTGGGAAGAAAGAAAAGTGCACATGAAAATATTTTCCAGACCAATTTCTTCAGTCCAGGTTCCACAGATGAGGCCAATTTATAAATCTTTGTGAATTTATTTCAGGCATTTAGCAATTCAAATGCAGACTTTTAAATACGACATGGTGGGATTTTCAATTTGGTAGGTTAACATAGTTGGACAAAAAAAAGACAGAGAGATACTAAATCCAGAGATATAAAAAGTGGCTGAATTAAAATGGTGTCTGAAATGCTCCAGGGAACTAAGGGAAAGGTAGCCTTAATTGTACCTTCATCAAAAAGAGTTTTTACACTTTTATTATGTTTTTCTCAGGTTGGCTCTTATTTCCACTTACCACAACATTCTCAGGAGCACAGTTTAGCTGGAGCCCATTACAGGCTGAGATCCTATGTGCATGATTCACAATACACTCCAGAGAGTTTGTCAGCAGGAGCATGAGCTATTCTAGGGCATTTTCAGGAAGATCCACAGGCTGCACAATTCTATAGATATGCTGGCTGCACAAAACACATCATGCAGTAAATACAAGTTCCTGTTAAAGTGAACATACTAGCCACTGTAAATAATTAGCAGAAGATTCTAAATTGATGGGACACTTAAAAATACATGAAGTGGAACATTGTAAAAAGACTAGGCAATGATTTTGAAATCTTCTAAAACTATCCAGTTTCAGCCAGCCTGTGCCCACTGCAGTAGCTTCAGATTCCTGTTCTTGGCTGACAGGAGAAGAACCTGATGTGGTCTTCTGAACTTTTAACTCATCCGCTTCAACATTTAACATGTTGTGTATTCTGAGATGCTTTTGTGCTCACCATGATTGTAGAGAGTGCATATCTGAGTTACTACAGACTTCATGTCAAGTCAAACCAGTCTAGTCATTCTCCTCTGTACCTCTCTCATCAAGTCATTTCTGCCCACAGAACTGCTGCTTACTGGATGATTATTTTTATTTTGTACCATTCTCTGAGATTGTTGTGCATGAAAATCAGCAATTTCTGAAATACTCAAAAGAAATGTGTACAAATTCAAATGTCTGATTTAGTTCACTTTCATACAAAGGAAGAAAGAAAAAGAAACAAATATTAACTTCACCAATAACCTTGATCTTACCATTTCTATCTTTTCATAATGCTGCAAATTATTATGAATTTGCAAGCATGAGTCTATGTTTACTAGGACAGAACCATCTTTAAATTCAGATGATATTTATTACAGCACATCCTTTGAAATACATCCACATTTATCATAAGATAGGAAGTAAATTACTTACTACTTACTTATTATTTATGTACTACTTATTACTTGCTATCAGTCCAGCCAACTGCTACAAGACAATTTGCTTCCTGAGTGATATAAATAAATAATAGTGAGTGAAATAAATAAATAAATAAATAAATAAATAAATAAATAAATAAATTGCCAGCAGAAATGCACACCTCCTCATTCCCATGCACAATTACAAATTTAATCAGCACAAAGCTTTATCTTGACAGGCTGCCAAAAAAAAATAGTACCAGTGTTTGCAAGCACTGCATTTTGCACAGAAAACACAATGTAAAGGCTAAAATGAAAAATTAAGCACTGACATATATTGTCCACTGTAATGAGAATCATATATTTGCATTTCATTTATCATTAGCCAAGTTTTAAATAGATCACAGCATATTACTAAACTGGGTTTGAATTTGCTGGGGAACAATTAAAAGAGGGAAAATACATTTAAGCATGACTTAACAGCCACACACAAACAACTCCCTCTAGTGAACCTAAAGAAATATCTAAAAACACCCTAAACCATGAAGTTATATCCAAGTGAAAGTGCAAATTAATTGCATTTTCTTTTTAGAAACATTCAGAAGCCTTGTTAATTGCCCAAGGAAATGGATAAAGCACTCAGGCTAGACAAAACAAGGCATGTACAAGGTTATATTGCATTAAAAGTAATTTGCACACTGAAACTCCAAGCGAAACTGGATTTTTCAAAAGAGTAACAATATGTATTGTCAGAGCCTTACTGAAGAGAAAATTACTACATTACTTTCACCTAGAGAACAATATTTAACAATCTGGATGCCAACAGGAATAAACGATAAACTCTTGCATGTGAGAAAAGTAAGGGTAAAACATAAAGAAAAATAATCAACGGTGGTCTGGTGTTTTGCCTTTACCATCTCAAAGTTTTATTAATTTTCACAGCATGTCATAAACTGTTTTATAGTTCTTGTACTTTGAAAAAACCCTCAATGAATTTACTTAATTCAATTGCATACATCAGTTTTACATGTGTGACAATTCAATTTGTTTTCTTGATTTGATCATACATTTTTGATCATACAAGCCCTGGAATAAAATGAAGGCCTGCGTGCTCATCCAAGGCCAGGATAAAACCCAGGTCACTGCCACTGTGAATTGCAACATTACCTGCTACACTATTGTGATACACATTTGTGATACAATTACATTAATTTAATAGTATAGTTATTTCTTCCCATCAGTGCAAACATCGTTGCGAGATTTTAATGGATCACGTTAATACTGCGTGAATTGATCACACTCACTCTACATACTAAAACTAGTGATTAGAAGCTTGTTTAATTTAGTTAAATTTAGTGTAAGCAATGATATCACATTTTGATGAAAAAGAAATATTTTAAACTATATGTAACATGTTCTTTTAAATCTGACAGACCACATATTACATTTTTTTTTCCAACTTGTAGTTTTTTTTCCAAAAATTAACACCTATCTCTTCAAATTAATAAGACAAAAATTTCCTGTCACCAAGAAAATCCAAAGTCCTCCTTCTGAAGTAGTAACAGCCTTACAGACTTTTACAAAGTACTAACACTGCAGACTCCATGTTTTCTGAAGATTCTCAGCTCTAAAAAGATGGGGGACGAACTCTCAGCCAACTTCTGGCTACAAATGTAAGTAGCTTATTATTGTTGTTGTAGCTCATAAATGATTACTTACGTTAACGATTTTTAACTTTATTTGACGTTCTATATATGGTTTGTTTTAAGTGTTTAATGATTTTTTTTTTTTTTTAATCCACTAGTTTGCCTATGATTTTGCTTGACCTATTATGACAGAAATATGTGAGATTAAGCTAACAAATTTATATGACCTATAAAACAAATATTTTTAAGTTTTTAATTTTTGGTGAAGTTTTACAATGCAAGTACGTAGTCATGTTGCCGGAAATTAAATTATCAGTGTCCCAATGTGTAGTAAGCCAGAGTCACTAGCTACTGAAGTAGGGAGCTGGTTGAGACATACCCCTTATATACTGTAAGAGTGTAAATGGGTCCAGGTGTGTAATCAGTAATCAGGTGAATGTGAACATGAGAGAGTCTGTAGTGGCTGGGTGTTGTAGTCGTCAGTGGCCATATTTATAGGCCGTGCTGTATTCTGGGACTTATAGTTGGACGCAGATTCCGGTATAGACATGACAATTAAATTTAAACCTGTGATGGGTTACAGTGCCAAAACTTGCACTTGGAATGGCCAGGTCATTTTAACCATTAGCAGTCCACAGAATTCTCTAGACTGATTTTTTCATTCATTCATTTAGATCTCAGATCTCTTGTTTCTATGAGCTACAAGAAGGTAGTAAATTAATCTAAAATTATAACATGCATCTATATGAGGGTTAAAAATACTGATTAAATTATTAAGTGTTTTAGATTTGAACCATTGTTTTAAAAGTGCACTAAATGATTACTAGAAATACCTTTTTGTATACCCTTATTAAGATCTTTCTCAAATCTGAGTGAAATGGGTATCTTTTAAAAACCCAATTTATACTAAAAGGCAGACTGCTGTGTGTCTTCTAAAGATATGAAAAAATGAGACTCATAAAAAGCTCTACTGTGTGGTCATGCTCATTACACTGATCACACTACACTGTTTTATCTTCCTGCTCAGGGAGTCCTCAACACCTGTTTGTTTGATTCATATGTGCTGCCTTTTTTTTGCTTACCAGATTCAGTGCCTGACACCAGGAACCTTTGATCTCCATCTGTCTCTGTGATGTCCGAAACAAAAGGCCATGTCAAGCACAACAAAGAACGGCAGAGGAACAGCAGCAAAAAAGCACCAAAAGACACTCTCAACTCCATCTCCAGAGCTGAGATTTAAAAAAAAAAGAAGAAGTAATGTAGTGTCAGAGCAAACAACTAACTGAATGCCTATGGGACATCATGTTCAAAGTCTTTCTCCCTCTAATGTTCACTGAGACAGCACTACCACCCCAAATACTGTGTGGTACACATTCTCTGGGAGTCTGAGAGAAACAATAACTCATTGAAACAGAGAGGATATTCATCCTGAATCTAACCATACTGTTTGATGGTACTGGTAGCGCTACTGGGCCATTCAATCCAGCCCTGAAAGGAGATTACTAGTGTTGATTAATAATAATTCATGAGAAAAAGATGATTTTAATCCATCCATTTTCTATACCGCTTATCCTACACAGGGTCGCGGGGGAGTCTGGAGCCTATTCCAGGGGACTCTGGGCACAAGTCCCCACAGGGATTTGGGGCACAAGGAGGGGTACACCCTGGAAAAAGTGCCAACCCATCACAGGGCACAATCACACACCCATTCACAAACCCATTCACACACTGCAGACAATTTAGAGATGCCAATCAGCCTACAACACATGTCTTTGTACTGGGGGAGGAAAGCAGTGTACCCAGAGGAAATCCCAGAAGCACGGGAGAATATGCAAACCCCGAGCACATGGTGGAGGTGGAAATCGAACCCCTAACCTCAGTGGGTTGGTTTATTTATTTATTTAATAATTAATAATTAATATCTAGCTACCTATTCATCCACTATAAAATTTACATTCTTGGGAACATCACATTACAACATTACATTCTTGGGAAATGTTGCAACAAAGTCATCTTCATGAATGAATAAAATGAATTGTAAAATATTTTTAAAAAATATATGAAATATATGTTTAAAAATAAATTTTTTGTTGCTAACAGTGCTACAAATCCATTAAATTACTATTAAATTTCCTGTGTGAAAATTGCAGATTGTTTTTTTTCTTTTTTTCAGATAGTTTAGACCCTATATAGCAATCCAATTTTTTTTTACTGCAGAATGAAGAAAAATGCACAATGGGTAACAATGTGCATTAAATCGAAAATTGCTATGAACAGAGGTTTAATATTGTAAACAAAATGTACTACAGGTTCACTATATTTTAATGTAGTATTAATAAATAACAATCATATCATAATAAATAAATAAATGTATAAATTCTCCCGAAAATTTAATTGAATATTCAAAGGGTCTCTGACCCAGGGAAAATGATTGATTCAAACATGATGAGTTCCCTAGCAGTGCCTGTGGCATCATCTTAACTGTAAATAGAGCTCCAAAGTCAGCTACAATACCTGGATTCTGCCATCTCTTTCTCAGGTACTGTAGATCACAGCGATACATGACTGGTGTCGTTTGGAAGCTACTGAAAATAACTGTTACAATATTGCTGTGTTACCATACAGCCTATAATGCATGTCGGTCAATCCAGAGCTATTTGTCAGCATGCTTTCTCTATAGGTTGTGTAGATTGTTCAAACAGTGCAACTGCGATTGCATTAGATGCATAATTAATAGAATGCTCATATACACCATGTGAATCATATATTTTTCCAATGCACATCATCACATTTTTGCATCTCGATGCATCTAAGCACTTCTGGAAGTCGCACTGGACAAGGATATCTGCCAAATGACATAAATGTAAATCATGTCGCAATGTATTGTTACATTGCTAATATTTATCTTACCTACTTTTCATCCGTTGTAAAATTGGATGAAAAATCTGGTTGCTTTTTTTAAAAAAAAAAAAAAAAAAATACATTTTTGGCATTTATCAGATGCCCTTATCCAGAGCGACTCACATTAATACAGCAGAGCAGTTGAGGGTTATGGGTTCAAGGGCCCAGCAGTGGCAGCTTAATAGTACTGGGATTTGAACTCACAACCTTCTGATAAGTAGCCCAACATCTTAACCACCAAGGTACAACTGCCCTAATTCCCACCTGCCCTAATTCTCATTATTTCAGGGAGGGTGGGGTCAGCAATTATGACCGGTGTCCTTGTAATTACAAGGTCATTTTACACATTAGAAGTCCACAGAATTCTCTAGACTGATTTTTGTCTTTTGCTGTACATTTACAGTTTCCTGTGTTTAACACCAGGATATGTACCAATGGGGTCTTACTCATTCATTCAATCATTGATGCATCGATTCATTTATCTATTAATTCATTCACTTATTATTAATGACAAGCTTAGCTATAAATCTGATAAACTTATTTCATCTAAGAAGTTGAAGAAAATTTCAGATTTCTGTTTAGACCCTATTTAGACCTTACATTGTTCTATTCCCATGCAAGTCGATTGCAGAGAGTAGCATCAGGAAAGTTTTAGTCATCCTGTTTCTCACATCCCCCGGGTGAGACAGCTGTCCATTGGTGCATATGCAGCTGGTGGTTTGTGAGCTGACAGGTTGTAAAGCGCTGTGGATTGTGCAGAACTGGCTGTGCCTGTAGCTAAAGTAACATGTTGTGAGGAAGCTGTTTATTGTTGTCTGCCTTAAAAGCTGGCTGAGTCTTTGTGCTGAGATCACTGAGACTCTAGTCCACTGAGACTGCTTTTATAGGAATCTGTTTTCAGGCGCAAGAGGTTGATAATGGTGGAACATTGCATTTACACTTTTATGGTTATTTGCCCCAATGTCAGTGAATATATAGGCTTTGTCATAAAATTAGCTTTGTCACCTGGGTTTTAGCATCAGAATAGGCTGCAGGAGTGAATGGTATCAGCATTGACTCTCAGTAAATGATATGAGCATCAAATCAAGATCTGTGCATGATACTTAATATTTTGCTTAATGACATTCTAATCCTTATGTTATCCTTAATGACAGATTAGATGGAGGTGCAAATTTTATTTATTGTATTTATTGTATGAATCACAAGCAAATGTAACTGAAGGACAGTTTGGGCTGTGAAGGGGAAAAAAGCTGAAGATGCAATATTTCAGGCAAACAGACTGGACTAGGCTAAATTCAATAACTAAGCAAAAAAAAGGGTTAGAATCAGGAAAATAAAATCTACCAAACAATACAAACAAGGCTCATTAACATCACTGGTGAAAAGCAGGAGCAGGTTATTTAAATGATAATCTGTGAAAAGTCTGGAGATTGTAAATGGGGATGGTGTCATGTGATGTGGCCATTAGTACTACTTTGTTATAGGAGAGAAATACTGTATGGTTCTTTAGCTTAGTTATGGGTTACAGTAAATGACTATTTGAGAGGTTGTTAAGTAATGACCAGATCATTCATATTCAGTACCTGCTTTATCCTAGTCAGGGTTTGCGGTGCATCCAGAGCCAATTCCGGGAACACTGGGTGTGATGTGATAACACACCCTGGACACATATATTCACACACTCATTCACACGTCCACCTGATGGCATGTTTTTGGGAGGTGGGAGGAAACTGGAGAGCCCGGAGGAAACCCATTCGGAAACTTTGCACAGACAGAGCTCAGGATTGAACCAGTACTCCAGAGCTTTAATTCTGCCTGCTGCACCACCATTACCAAATGAATGAGTAAACTGGGACTTTGGATTTTCTGTAGACACAAACATAAAAATAATGCTTTTGCTCACCATGGGACAAGTTTTTGTCTGAAGTAATGTATCAAAACAAAGCCAAGTGTGAGATTCCAACAAAATTTGTGAAACTGAAGAGAAAAAAAAATCACTCTAGGAGACCTTGTAAGGTGATATTTGTGGTTCTGTCATGGAGACTAGGGTCATATCCACCTAAACTAACACAGGTTTTTTTCCCCAGAGTTCCAAGAAATTTTGTAAGTTATTTCCCACCCAGCAAAAAATTCTCTGAAAATACAACTTTGCCAGACGTCTCTACAATGTTGAGATTTGGTTGAAAAGTGAAAAGGCATCTTTTTCAGGCTGATTCAACGACTTGAATTCAACCTAATTTCAACCATGAATTCATGATTATATATTATATTCATTATATTATTATAATCATTATATTATATTCATAATTACTCTCAAAATATGACAAAAAAGTACCAATAAAACATTTATTGACACATATCACATACAACCGCCAGACTTTCAGACGGGATGCTATAGTATGTACAATAATATATATATTTTTTTTATCTGAGCACATCTTGAGTAGTAAAAACCAGATAACATCAACAGACTTACACATCACTTCACCACAGAGGAATTAAAGTCCATGGAAACAAAAGTGAATTTAAGACATTGTTAAGACATTTTACGGATCCACAGGATAGAGCCCTATTCTGCAGCTTATTTTACAGCTGATTAGCTTGACTAAACTTCAGTCAAACACACGTTTCCATTCCACGACTTCATTTCTCTCAGTTTTGATCTTATGTATATAGTTTTTCTGCCTTTTTCACTACCCCTGTAGTAGTTACATCGCATTCTACAATATACTTGAAATATTTCAGTGCTTAATTAATGCTGCTGGTGTCTCTCGCTATTAAACAAAGCGGAGCAAAGGGTCTGTGAATGCTTATTGCAATAAAAAAAAAAAGTTACTGTGGTAACTGAACACTGGACAGTTTCTGAAATCTTATTAACTGGTCATGATATTTGGTCATGGATTTACTTCAGTCACATCCTGAAGTAAAAGGGCTTTGTGATGCAATTCATCATGCTAATGCTGTTAGCATTATTAATGTCTGCTGATATATACTCGCTGCACAGAGAATTACATTTACATTTTCTGCTTGTTTTGATTCTATGGATCACAAGATTTCAATTTCACCCCTATCATCTGCTTCCAATTCAACCATTTTTTAAATTTCATATTTGTCATAATGTTGTCGTTTTTTTTCTTGTTTTTTTTTTGGTGTGTGTGTGTGTGTGTGTGTGTGTGTGGGTGGGTGCATGCATGTGTTTTAAAACATTTAAAAAATTTGCAGCTGCATTAATAGATACCTTTAAGTCCTGTGCCTTGGGTCAGATTTAGAAAGAGGCATAGTTTAAAGTTCGAAAATAAATGTGAGCTCTCACCTTCTCCTGTGAGCTTCATCTAATCCATCTTCAAATATATTTATACCTTCCACATGTCTGTCAAACCATTTTCAAGGTCAAACTCAAATACCAACATTCTACAGCTGAAAAATGTAGCAAAAATCACAGCCTTGTTTATTTAAATGTCTTTATCTAAATGTCTCGATTGTATTGAAACTTTACACTTTTTACACCTGTTAGGAAAAAAGGGAATGCTTTATAATGAACTTGATGAACTAAACATCATTCTGTCTTTTAGTGTAATTATAACAGACTATGGCTTTCATTCTAATAGATAATTAGATAAAGTATTTTGGTGGATAAACAACCTTCTGGGGCTCTAAAAGAAGATATAATATATAATACATAATATATAAGATATTTTGTACATATTTTACCTGTTATTGCAAAAAAAAAAAATGCTTAATGTTTAAATGTTAATTTACTAAGTAATGGCTTTAAGTAATGGCTCCAGGCTGTAGAAGGCTGACAGAGTTATTTATTATTTATTTATCGAGCCAGTGCCAACACCTAATGTGCTGAAAGATGGCACCGCTCAGCACCAAAAAGGCCGAGCACTAGGTTGCATTATATATAGCCTCCAGTTCAAATGCTAGAGCCAGAGAAAAACTCATTTCATACTTTTTTTCCTGCACAGTAGACAGAAAGAAATCAATAGGTAATATGCCACCTCGTTTAGGGAACTCTACGATTATATAATGATGGAGATCACATATAGTAAGGCCAAAGTTCCCCACATTGATCCACACATCCAAATAGAGAATGACTCTCCTGCTTTAAACCAGAAAAAAATGGGTTGACACATTCAGTCTAACAGGTTTGTATTCATGTGTTCTTTTTTAAATGCTCTGTTGCCTTACATTGGGTATCTGGGAATAGTCTGCTCTGTTTTTGCAACAAGATTTAGAAAAGAGGTAAACAATTCTTATTGAATCATGAGTCTAGTTTTGACCTTATTATTCATGCCCCTGTGTGTGACTGTGGGTGTGTGTCTGTGTGTGTAGGGCATAGACGTGGACCTGGGCGCAGATTTAAAATAAATAAATAAATAAACAAAACAAATGAACAGTCAAACAGAAATCAGAAAAGATTTCTGATTATTAAATAAATTATAAATAATTTACTAATGTTCCCATTAATAATAAGCATGCATGATCTGGGTCCAGGTACTGTTGCACACATTGCACCCCTTGACACACTGGTCTTTTGTGTGTCTGTTTCTGTGTGGCATAATACAATAAGAACACAACAGGCTCAAATAAATACATGAGAACACCAGCCCAGACAAGCTGTGCTAAACTAGAGGAACGGGGACTAGCTCTATAAATTATATAAAGAAATCAGAAGGTGGTCGCTTTGTAGTTAAGACAAAAGGAACGCATTCATAAATCAGTAACATCCCCTCAAGCACAAACACCTTTGGTTTCAGGCAATTCCCCAACAGTGACAGATCTGTGGCCAGATAACACTCCTGCTGGAGTCTTTAATCACACCGAAGAACCGGATTAGTGTAGAGGATCCAGGACTGAAAAAGTCTATAACTCTCTAAAGAGGACAGTTCCTACAACTAGCCCCTTCACAGCAGACATATTACCTGATTACCTTGCATCAACAGAAGTTAATAACTCCATTAGAGGCAAGAAGACGTGCTATTTTTTTCCCCTCTGATTCTTGCAATTGCTTTCTCTCTAGGGAAAGTGTGAAAAAGGAGGAGGAGGAGAAGAGTTAAGGAAAATGAGGGTGAGTTACACTTAAGAAGCATTGTCCTTGAATCATTAGGGATGGGCAACAGCCTACTATTAATCACACACTTTTAGTAAACTTAAATTTAACATGTTTACAACAAACACTGAATATACGCTCATATTTAAAAATGCACTTGCCAGAAGAACAGGGTAAGTAATAGGGTTACATGAAAGGAGGGTTTAATAGGTCATCAGTATGGTTAAGAGTGTGAATAATGAATATGTGCAAGAAGATAAAGTTCATCTTATTAAAATAGCTTTATATTTTCACAAGGCAAAAAATGGACAAGAATACTTTTCAAACTTCAGTAATCATGAGAAAATTACAACACATCCCTGTTATTAAAGGCAGTCACAAAACCTTTTGATTTACATGGGTAGAAACACGTCTTCGTCAGTCTTAAGCAAATTGCCACATAAGATGTCACCTCTTTTCCCATAGGTCTTTGGGTCTGCCAGTCAACTGTCAACAAATCCGACTTCATCATTCATGTTCTGGCACTTCATGTCCTTTTCATTTTATGTCCTAGCACTCACAGAAACATGAATCCGCCCTCCCGAAACTATCTCACACTTCTTTGACTGGGTGATGAGGGAGCAGTTTTGCTGATTTTCAAAAAATAGAAATTCACACCTTTTGTGTTCTTTATGCAATATAACTTTATTTTATTACCACACAAATGGTAGTACTGTCCAGTCCTCCAGTTTGTCAAGGAGCAAGACATAACAATGTCCTCCATGTCAGATGATAACAATAGACTGGTTATTTATTGTAGGTGGAACATCCACCCACACAAGTCACAGGCAACTGACATTCTAATGCTAGTGATATCATTCAACACAAATCCTCTCTGCACTCCAGCAACCTAAAAAAAACCTTGCAATGACATGTAACAGCATCACATAAAAAGTATGTTACTTCTTTTGCCATAGTTTTGATTACTGTATTCACATATCCTAAGTACTGTATTGTACAACCCCATTCCAAAAAAGTTGGGACACTGTTTAAAATGTAAATAAATGTAAATAAAAACAGAATGCAATGATTTGCAAATTTCATAAACCCATATGTTATTCACAATAAAACACAGAAAACATATCAAATGTGTAAACTGAGAAAATTTACAATTTTAAGAAAAAAATAAGGTCATTTTGAATTTGATGGCCACAACATGTCTCAAAAAAGTTGGGACGGGGGCAACAAAAGGCTGGAAAAGTAACTGTTACTAAAAGGAAACAGCTGGATGAACATTTTGCAACTAATTAGGTTAATTGGCAACAGGTCAGTAACATGATTTGGTATAAAAAGAGTATCTAAGAGAGGCAGAGTCTTTCAGACTCTCACTTTCAGTAAATATGGGATGGAATCTGGTTGGAAGCATATGTTGCTCTAAAACCTGTATGTACCTTTCAGCACTGATGTTGCCTTTCCAGATGTGCAAGCTGCCCATTCCATAGGCATTAATGCACCCCCATACCATCAGAGATGCAGGCTTTTGAACTGAGTGCTGATAAAAAGCCAGATGGTCCCTCTCCTCTTTAGTCCTCTTTAGTTTAGAGGACGCGGCGTCCATGGTTTCTAAAAATAATTTCAAATTTCGATTCGTCTGACCACAGAACAGTTTTACACTTTATCTCAGTCTATTTTAAATGAGCTTTGGCCCAGAGAAGATGGCAGTGTTTCTGACACATGTTCACATATGGCTTCTTCTTTGCATGATAGAGCTTTGATTTGTGGATGATTTGTGGATGGCACGGCGAACTGTGTTCACAGTTCACATCATGCCTGTTTTTAATGCAGTGTTGCCTGAGGGCCTGAAGATCACGGGCATGCAATATTTTCACCCTTGTCCCTTGCACACAGAGATTTCTCAAGATTCTTTGAATCTTTTGATGATATTATGTACTGTAGATGATGAGATATTCATAGTCTTCGCAATTTTAAATTTTTCCACAAATTGTAGAAGCAGTTTTTCGCAGATTGGTGAACCTCTGCCCATCTTTACTTCTGAAAGACTCTGCCTCTCTAAGATACTCTTTTTATACCCAATCATGTTACTGACCTGATGCCAATTAACCTCCAGCTGTTTCTTTTTAGTAAGACTTACTTTTCAGGCCTTTTGTTACCCCGTCCCAACTTTTTTGAGACGTGTTGCCATCAAATTCAAAACCACCTTATTTTTTTCTTTAAATGGTACATTTACTCAGTTTAAACATTTGATATGTTTTCTATGTTCTATTGTGAATAACATGGGTTTCAGAGATTTGCAAATCATTGCATTCTGTTTTTATTTTCATTTATTTGCATTTTACACAGCATCCCAACTTTTTTGGAATTGGGGTTGTATTTTTTATTTGCATGCCATTCCCTTGTAACCTTAGCTTCCTCTCTCCAGCCCTCTTCTCTTTCTTGATTCCTCCTAAAGAAGTAAATCAAGACACACATACCCTTTGCTCTAGGTTCACCACTTGCCTTGATAACCTATGTCCTCGCCATTCTAATAAAGCCTAAGCAGTACCCTGTAAATTGTGACATGATGCTCTCCTAGGACTACAGATCAGGCTCAGGACTGCTTAGAGGAAAGGGAGCATATTAAAAGACTACTTCAATATGTATATCAATTTTCAATTATAATTTCCATTGCATTAGTCACTTTTATCTTCCTTCTTTTCCAACAACTTCTAAAAGGGCTGGTTCCTACCTGGAGAAGACTAGTAACTCTACAATCTCAGTAGGTTAGCAACTTTACCAACAAAGGAGATTAAGAACAGGATACTCCTTTTAAGAATAGTATTGAGATATTCTTCTTATAATGCATTATTTATGTGCCTTGATGCCTAATATGTCTGGCCTATCCATCCAAGATTACGAAAATGATAAATTGTGAGTGAGTATACATTGGTTAACTACTATATAAAGAACAGCCCATAGGCTGTATGGGCCTCGTGGAAGTAATATGATAGAAACATGCTGTAGTCTTTGCCCTCATCCCTTTGCTCTCTCTTCCACTACAGTTTCATTTATACAGTGCTTTTATAGACACTCAAAGCACTTTACATTGTATGTTGGGGGGGGGTTGGGGGGGGGGGTCTCCTCAACCACTACTAGTGTGTAGCATCTACCTGGATGATGTGACGACAGCCATGGTGCACCAGAACGCCCACTATACACCAGCTATTAAGGAAAATATATGTCCTATGTGTTTTACAAAATATACTACACAAGCTCAAAGTTATGCACTAATTCATGTGTGTATATCAGTTTTGGATGCACTAATTCAAACTGATTCACTAATCAGTGAGTGTGTATTAGTATAAGATCAAAACAGATGTCAACTCTTCACTCATGTTGATGCTTGAATGCCAATGCTCCCTTCCAGTATGGCTTAGCTTATTTCTCTGCTACCACCTGTTATGATCAGCTTGCTATGTCAGGAGGTTTTTGTGTCAGAAAACCAGTTGCCACGGGAGAGCTTATCGGCCAGTGCATGCACCACAAAATCATTTCTCCCACACAAGCATGTTATCATCCCAGACATCACTGAATTATACCTCGTCTGCACTTTTAACCCTAGCGAAAATGAACTGGGCTTTCATGTGGCTAAGGTAAGCCATTGGCTTAAAGCTACTGGAGCCATTCAGATGATATATGGATACAAATATGTGTTGAGGAAACTACTGCTCTGAGAGTCCCAATGCTTGAGACAGTGAGTGCACTGTGCTATGGGATGTTGATGTTAAACTTAGTGTTTATGTTTTTTTGCTTTTTTTTGTGTAGGGATGTGAAATTGGCGTAACTAAGCAAAGACTCTTGATGTGGCTCTCAGCTCAGTGGGAGCAGTTGGTGTGTGGCAGAGGGAAGCCAGACTCAACACAGCAGGCTACTGCAGTAATCTTGAAGCATGAGCCTCAGTTGATTGGAAACCATTTCCGCTGCACTTGCTCATGCTCAACAACTCTCTCTGTTTATTATCAGATGTCGGTACTCACCTTGGGGAACTGAGAGAGTCACACACAAATACACACCCCTACATGTCTGAAAATAAACTTATAACAATGTTAACATAGATTCAACGCACATCCACAGCCATTTTAGTGGACACCAGATATAAGCATTGAGCTCCAAAACTGTATTAATGATCAGATGAATTAATTAACCCTCTCCCATCCCAGTAATGAGCTGCAACTTTCTTTTAAGATGGTGTTCCAGATCACTTGTTCAAAACACTACAGCTAAATTACTTGGCCAACCGATAAAGACTGTGCTTTAATTATTCAAGAGCATGGTGAGATTCGAGAAACAGAGCTTAAGATACAGTAATGATGTAGAGGTATTCAATGGGAAGATTACAGGGAACAACCTCTCCATCAGCTATTCTTGTTATCTCACAGCTGTTGCCGCTTTTATAGCCTTATCAATTGCTTAGCTCCAACAATTATCTGCTGTTCTACATTAACACCAGATCTGAGATAAAACTCAGACCTACAACACTACAGGTTAAATAAGAAAGTGGAAAAGAAAGCCCAGCTGGCAGATGATGTTTTATCTATCATGTCTTATTATTCTTATTAGTATGTACTTGACTTCCTGGGTTGTAACAAGCCAATTTACGTACATGCTGGAAATGTACTTTACCCAAGTTATGTTGAATTTAAATAAACAAATTCACACGTCAAATGGAGATTGCATCTGTCTCTGACAGTTTTATTAGACTATTTTACTATTTATTTATATATATATATATATTTCTTTACAAATTAATAATTGAGATACATATCTCAGAGCATAAGCTCCCTCAGGTTTTCAGGCACACAGGGAGCAAGCTCCAACTCACACGATGAATTATGAAGCATGAGCAGCTCTAGAGGATACAGCTATCAAATACCAGAACCAGAACTATGTAACACAGTCTTGTTTACCTTCTTTTTTGTTCTTTGTACCTTATTCTAATCTTTTGCAGGCTTACAGAAAACTGAATATAGGACTCCGGTATGCATCATGTGCCCTTTTGCTGGGTGGGTGGCTGGATGGGTGGAGTTACAACTGGTAAAAGGTTACAAGACATATGCTAAAATTAAAGGAGAAACTTCACACTCTGCAGTGCAACTCTTCAGGAAATTACAAGCAAATACAACCAAGATCTCAGTTTTGAGTTTCCTGCAAATCCCTACAAGAACCTAGTGGGAAATATCTTATATTAGTCATTCCTCAGTCAGTGGAAAGAAATGTTCATTTATTTGAATTACTTTCAGGCAGACTAACTCAGACGGAGTGGTGTTGTACAGGCCATGGAATTGCCTGAGGAGAAACACCCCACCACCAATACAGGTAAACCTCTTATGCCTGAGAAAACAGCAATCAAGACAAAGAAACATCTGACCCAAATATAAATAGGTCCAAGTAGACATCCCCATCATTGTTGAATTTTTTATCCCACAGTAGAAAAAAAAACCCTTTATGAACGTGTGGGTGGTTTAAGGGACTCTTCATTTGAGTTGTATTTTGGTGTGGACATGATTGATCTATTGTGATAGAAGACCATATTGCTAAAGCAATTTGTCCATTTATCCATTCAACCTTGAATGGTTCTTCCTTTCCTTCCACTGACTGCATTTTAACACCTAAGGGCTGTGACACTTAAAGATGACTGTTGGCAGTTAGCTATATCATGCGTGGACAGTTGTTTTTGCAGTGTGTCCACACAAATTGCACTAATTGGCCTTGCCACAGCCTGTACCAAGGGGAGTTTATTTGGATGCATCCCAAACCATATACTGCCACATATTATCACACATTATTAACACTAATGTGTTCTCCAAATGGTTACTCTAAGGACCCTCAAAAATTCGTTGTAGAAGTTAAAAAACAGAGGGTTTCGTTTACTGAGAACATTTCAAACAGAAAATGTTTAGAAAGCTAATAGCCTTTCACTATCCAAAGTACCCTTGAGAAACCTTTTTTTCAAGAATGTATAGATGTAGACACTGGTATGTGGGTATCTATTTTGACATAATACTTAGTTCAGACATACTAAAAAAACATTGGCGTTTTTATTGTTGTTGTTGTTGTTGTTGGGGTTTTTTCCCAGAGATAATATGATCAGATCACTGCCCCCTTCTGGTATTGTATTATATACACTGCTGTTAAAAAGTATTTGCACCCATCCTGATGTCTTCTGTTTTTGTGTATATCTCATACTAAAGAGTTTTAGATCTTCAAACAAAATCCAACATAAAACAAAGGCAACCTGAGTAAAAACCCAAAACTCACATCCAAAATGTTAATTGTGCTTTTTTTGAACCATACAGAGATGCATTTACTCCTATGCTTTGGATCATTGTCTTGCGGCATAATCCAGTTGTGCTTATGGATTGAAGACCAGACATTCTCCTTTAGGATTTTCTGGTAGAGAGCAGAATTCATGTTTCCCTCAAGTATTGCAAGTTACCCAGGCCCTGAAGCAGCAAAGCATCCCCACACCATCACACTTCCACCACCATGCTTGACCATAGGTATGATGTTCTTCTTGTGAAATTCTATGTTTGGTTTATGCCAGATGTAACAGGACCCCTGTCTTACAAACAGTTCCATTTCAAGCTTTAAATGCCTGAATAAAAAAAATGCATACAAATATATTTAATAATTTTATATTAGCTATTTCACAACATCATAATACCATAAATATAAACCTTATTTTCACTTAAGTTTTGCCTTTTGTTCAAGTACAACTTTACACCAAAGATATAAGGAAATATGGGGAAACTCCCAATTAGCCTTGGTTGTTCATTGGTTTGGTGTGTCTGTGCCCTACAAGTAATGAGTAAAAGAACTAATTAATTAGAAAACCAATACTCAAATCCAGATGTCTGACCTGTAAATAAAGAGCTACCTCACACACCAGGAAACAGAAATGGATGGGAAAATCTAACTAGCATTCATGAGACCCACAGCAGTCTTACAATATTCTTGTAAGACAAGAGCAGTGTCCTCCATAGTGAGTAGCGTTGCATAAGCCAGTGTAGTCTCATTGTTTCTCTATCCAAGGAGGCAGACAAATTACACCTCAACTATAAATGCATGTCAGCAGCCACTGTATTAGTAGCGGTGGATCAGCTGGTAATGGTAACCGTGGGTAAATTAGACATGACTTTCATACAAAATTTGCAATATTCTCATTATGTTGCTGGTGTACAGAAATAAAAGACTCAGTATCATAGTATCACACAGTATCACACTGGAATGCTTTTAAAAAAATTATGAAGGTAACTTGCATGTGACTGATGTTAGTCTAGCTCAGAGCCAGTACAATCCTGTCACGGTTTTGCATACATATTGTATCATACCTTTCATATCAGTCTCTTTTTCTTGCTCTCTCTCTCTCTCTCTCTCTCTCTCTCTCTCTCTCTCTCTCTCTCTCCCATCTTGGTCTCTCAGATTGCATTTGTGTCTGTGTCAACCTTGCTCTTATTGTCTCCCTTCCCTCGTTCATTCAATATTCCTGTCATTACCATCATATCGCACACATGAAATATCATCATGCTTGGACTCTCTTCCTCTCTTCTCTTCTCTCCTCTCCTATCCTCGCCTCAGCTCTCACTGCAACTGTGCTGTTGAAAAAACACCCATCGCTGATATTTCCTAGATTTCTTTCTTCTCACATCAAAAGTAGCTCTTGGCACCAGAGGCTCTGAAATCTGAAAGCTACACATTTATATGATGCAGCGGAAAGTAGCTCAGAATGACAGGTTCTCACAAACACATATTCCTAACAGAATTATTACTAATGCGAGCACTTGTACATCTCATGTATAAATACAAAGCAAGCAGACGGACAGACAGGCCTGGCTGGTATACATGGGTTAATTATCCTATTTGCTTTTAACAAATGACTTAAATGGCTTGCAAGTAAAAATACACAGAATGGTATGAAGTAGAGGCTGGGGCTGATTTCATTCTAGACCAGACTGTAGATTCACACAGCCCAGTTGTCACAGTTTTGTCATTGTGTTTAGTGAAACACGGCCTAGATTTTGTTTGCATTTGGGTTACTTTACTTGACCCCTCTTTAGTGACACATCCATAACATAACATGTCAACAGCATTGATCATGAAACTGCATATGAAATAAAATAAAAATGTGAATGAGGTGGATTACTTTCTTGCTTGAATTACTGATTTTTCAAAATGCTTTTTGAGGAGAAAATAGAAGTAAATAGAGTAAATAAAGCAACCAATGTCCAATTAAAATTAAGTACAAACTACACATAGGGATGACAGAACTATAAGTTTGGTTTGGTTTGAGAAACAGCTGGGTTAAGGGCAAGCAGAGCTTTTCTATTTACCATGCTTACTATTCAGAAAAGAGACACAGCATCATTACATAGGTGTTGCCTGTCCTACGTGTATATGTAATAGTTGTATGTCTATAATAAGATGCCATGCAATAAAGCTCAACCATATTGGTTTCACAATAATAACACAGGGTTGGTGATAAGAAGTGGAATTGTTTAGCCCTCCCAGTCAATATTGTGACTAGCCTGCACTGCTGACAGATAAGGGTTGGCATTAAAAGCGAATCAGAATCCTTATTTCATGAAGTCCGAGGCATGATGTGATGTTCCATTGTATTATCTGTCAATACTCTGACTTTGTAATAGCCATTCATTCAACACAATGATTTAAACCTGATTTCAACATGATTTTCTGCTCCTGAATGGTTCCTGGGGATTTCTAAAGCTAAGATCCACTGAGAACTAAAATAATGACAGAAAAGACGGACACAATATTCCTACAAACCATTTTATGAGCGGTAGCAGGAAGCGAGGGAAAACAGACTCAGATCAATAACTGCAAGGTAAGTGCTTGTTGTTATGGTACACCCTAAAAACAAGCTTAGACCTAACTGAGAGTTCTAATATCCTTGCAGTCTGTCGTTGCTCTCTTTAATAGGTGGTTAACTTGTGATGTGAAGGAATATTGCCTTAAAAGTTTCCACATTATAGTTTTCATTTAAAGAACTACAAATAGTTTGCTGTAGCCTTTTTCTCAGTTATGTATTGATTTAGGGTTCAGACAACAGGACGTTTCCTACAATTAATTCAATTTTATTTCAGGATTAACTGCCATATTGATCATTTTGATGAATTATTTTATTGTCTTTTCTTTTGATGTTTGGCATTCTTTTGACATTTATAATGTCAACAATAAGCATAATAGTTTTTTTTTTAAAAATGGACTCATTTATCAAAGCAGAACATAAGTAAGTAAGTAAATAAAATGTCTGCTTGCTATATAGTGGCACAATTTTGGTCATTTTGCCTCTGTACGCCACCAGATGTGATTGAAGTGTAGACTTTCAGCTTTAATTCAAGGTGTTTAGGAATTAGGAATTACAGCTATATTTTTACAGAGTCCCACCATTTTCAGACTGGATGCCCTCCCCATTTTCCGGGATTAGGACCAGCACTGAGAGTTCACTGGCTATGGTCGTGTTCCCTGACCAGGAATCGAACCCGGGCCACGGCAGTTAGAGAGCCACATGCGAGCCACTAGTCCACCAGGAAACCATTCTGAGACTAATAATCAACAGATTTTTTATGTTCTTGTAGGCATTTTGCATAATTGTCCACCAGTCTCTGACATTTTTGACCACTCTTCTATGCAATATTCTTTCAGTTGTAAGATGTCTGAGGGTTTTCATGTGTGATTTACTAGTGTGCTAAGGACCATTGTGTTGAAAGGTCCACTTTTGGTTCAACTTGTGATAATGTGAGGACAGATGGCCTCACATTATCTTCAAGCATTCATTTATATGATGCAGAATTTATAGTTGAATCAAGGAATGCAAGCTGAGGCAGTGAAGCAACCCCAAACCATAACATTTCCACCACTGTGCTTCACAGTTGGTATGAGGTGCTTCTCCTGAAAAGCTGTCTTTGGTCTGCACCAAACATGTCTGCTATTACTGTGGCCAAACAACTTTATCTTTGATTGATCTGTCCAGAGCACATTATTTCAAAAGGCCTGGTCTTTGCTTATATGCTCATTAGAAACTGTAGTCTTGCTCGAATATTCTTTTAATACAGCAAAGGCTTTTTCCTGGCACGCATCCAATGCAGGTCAAATTTGTGCAATCTCTTTCTGATTGTAGAAGCATGCACTTTAACACCAACAGTTGCAAGGCTTACTAGCAGATCCTCTGATTAAATTTTCGGATTCTTGAAGACTTCTTTTTCCATCAGATGGTCTGCTCTTGGGTTGAATTTGCTGGGACGGCCAATCCTGGACAAATTGGCAGTCATTTGAAATCTGCATCATTTGTAGATGATTTTCCTTGGACTCAGACATCCCCAACTTTTTTTTCTGAAGGCCTTACAGAACTGTTTCGATCTTGGCATGATGACACCAAACACCTGTCACATAACGGGCGTGCAGGCAGATGCAAGTGCAGTAAAAGGCTTTATTAAAAGGCAGGCAGACAAATTCAAATTGAGATCCAAAATCAAAGTCTTAAACAGGCAAGGATGATGCGATTTACAAATAACGACAACAAGGGTAATCCAAAAGCATAAACCAACAAAAAACAAAAGCAAGACACTATGGGAACAGACACAAACAAAAAAGCCTCTGTAATATTCAGGCGACGAAACACTGAAACAATAGAAACAATAATGCGCCGGGAACAAAGACACATGAGGGGTTTAAATACACAAACTAATCAAGACTAAACACAGAATAGGTTAGACTATTAGGGGCACAACCAATAACAATACAAGGTTGGAGACATGACATAAACCATAACAAAGAACACATGTACAAAGTAAACAAAAGTTTGACAACCCGGAAGCATGCACTGTCACGCTACGGGCTGCTCAGCGCGCTGCTTGCTCCAGCACTCAGTGTGAGGGGAATCTCTGACAACACCTCAATAACAAAGGGAACACAAGACACTAGATATGTGAGGGGTATAAATATGATCCAATCTGCACTCCCTAAGCAGGTTCTAATCATCTTGAATACCTGAGTGTATCATTCAGTGTGTATGACTGTATCAACTTTATTACTAGGCACTGTTTCAAAGAGAATCAAATGTTTGCTTTTCCAAATATGTAAAAATAAATAAATAAATAAATAAATAAATAAAAATTCCATGGGGGTGTACTCATTTTTTCATGATTGTATATGAACCCATACAAATTTGGAATATACCAAACACAGTCACCTCAAATAATCCCAATTCTTCATTAAATCTTGAGTGACCTCTGTATCCTGGTCAGGTTAAAGTAGTGCATCCAGCGCCTGTCCCAGGAACACAGGAAAACACCTATTCACACCTATGTAGGAGCAATTTAGGAGCCAGCCCTATCCACATGTTTCTGGGAGGTGGGAGGAAACCAGAGAACCTCGAGATAATGCAAAACTGGACAGACAGTACAGACAGTAACCTGAGCTGTCAGACAGGACAGCATAGTGCTACCCACTATGCCATATTGCAACCCATTAAAATGTATTTAGACAAATGTGTCATGGATTCTGCCAAGCTTTTTCAATTGATCCATTAATATACAATCAAAACAGATTTCTTCTGTTCTTTAAAGTAGATTTGCTGCAAAGTCCATGCATGGAGGTATACATCGTTCAAGCTCTCAGAACACTATTCTTCTATCCAATTACTTTATTTCTGTGAGACACTGATCAAATAGATCATTCTACTTCATGCCTTAAGCTCTTAAGAAGTCCTTTAGTATAGCTTACTCACCTCTCATCAGCCAGGGCTCAAAAAGTCTGCACCCAAACTGAATGACATGAACAGAACACAGAGGTCGTTCCATGTCAAGTGCTTCACATAGATAGTTTTTTTGGGGTTTTTTTGAAGCACAAGTTTTAGTTGATAAAAATTTTATTTGTCAATTGTTTGTTTAGCTGGAATTGATGATAATCTGAAAACTAGTCATTATGCTCTTAGCTCCTGCTAGCATCATGTAGATAAATAAAGATTTTCACAACTGGTGATCCATGTGGGTGACGCTCAACAAATTTAAATGCTGTGCTTGCTCCAGTATATATTAAAAAAAAAAAAAACATTGTGTTCAGTAATTTAAAAAAGTGATCACATATCCTATAATATCATACTGTGAATGCTGGCTATCAGTCTCATGTCAGAGAATGTGCAGTCTGTTAAGAGGTCAGTCAGTGAGTGCGAGATTCATACAAACTGGCATGGGCTTCTCTATTCCTGCTACAGTGATTTAGTTTCCCTGACCTGAAAATAAGGCAACCTGATCTCATGAAAAATTCATACTGAGTCAAACACCCGAGAGCAATGTGGATGGATTTTGTTTGATTTCATATAAATGAAGTAGTAACAAAAGGTACAAATGCTTCCTCCGCCCCTGACTCCAACCTTCAGTGTTTCATACAAATTGATTTGTGCGAATAGTAACAAATATGCATCTTTATGAGACCATATTTGAAAAAAAAGTAATCTTCATGAAATATAATTTTATTCAAGTACTCTGCTCAATACAAGATGCAAATTGTAAACTTTTGACCAAATGCACTTCCTGGATATGCCGGAAATGTCAGAGATGGAGGAAAGAGACGGTTGCTGTGTTATTATTCTCTGAGCTGAATTTTCCAGCGCACCACTCCCTTTCCGCCATCATCAAAGCCCTTGACTCAATTAGACTGCATAAGCGGTTCTCCTAAAGAGGGAAATGTGCCTCTGTGCCACCTTTGAAATGCAAAACCAGGCAAAGCAGGTTCCTCTCACCAGACAGATTTGTCTGGCTTAGCAACCCGTATGCAATGGGTGGCACCTGCTTTCTCTGTGAATGGGCTGCAAAGCGACTTTTGACAACAAAAAGAAAAAAATACAATTCAGTACAGAATTTTTCACTTATAATAGTGAGTGCATACTTTTGCTAGCAATAATTTTAGTTCTTTGCTCTCCCTTTTTTACAGTACCTGAGGTAAAGATGGCTTATAGTGTGTATAATCCACATAGTTACAGCGCCACTAGGAAGAAATGGACTCACACTTTGCTTTAACTTCAGCTTAATGCAACGGCTGAATATCTAGATAAGTCACAATAATATAGCAGGAATTGCCTAGGGAAAGCTGTTAGATGTGTGCTGTCTGTTTGAATTTTCTTCACGGGAGTCTCAGGAAGAGTGAAAGTGCCTGAGTACTACTATAGTGGAGTACAAAAGTCTCAGTGTACTAGCAAGAACTCCTGACAAATGCTCCTAAAAAGAGGTGTTAATGTTCTACGACCAACACTTTCAATTTACAATTGACCAGAAAGCTTGATTTTGACTCCATCAGTGTCATGCCATCTATGCACTGGCACAAATTGTGTCTTTATAAACCAGAAAATAAAACCAGTTATTGGTAGTTTGCCTACTCTTTACTATTAGGTCCACAAATAAGCATAGATTTAATACTTAACTACTGTTTTCATAAAGATGAATTAACACTAGGGCTTTTAATACTGTGGTTAACCCTGGGTTATCAGCATTCTAAACCCCCCACTTGTAAATCCGAAGCAGGGTTAGCACCAGGGTAGCTTTTTGGAAGTGGTAGCTACCCTGGGGAAGTAGTAGCTACCCTGGGGAAATAGCTCCGTGGTTAAGATGTTGGACTTCTGATTGGAAGTTCAGTTCAAATCCCAGCACCACTGCTGGACCCTTGAGTAAGGTCCTTAACTCTCAAGAGATAATAGTAAGTCACTCTGGATAAGGGCATCTGCCAAATGTAAATGTGTACAATGTGAAATGATTGAATGTGTTAGAATGTTACGGCAATCAGAAATTGAACAGCGTGCACCTCAGATCACATGCATTGTACAGAAAAATAAAAAAAATAAACGTCATTAAAAGAATAATAAATAAATAATGTCAAATGGTGATGGAAAATGCATCAATAGCAGCTCATAGAGGAGTGTTGACTTTTGTAATGTGTTCATTCAAAAGTGCCATAACCAATCACTGTCCATAAATGTGCCTTTACCAATGAAAACACCACCAGTGATAACACAATTTCCAAGATGAGGACAGAGCAGTAAACAATCATAGTTCTGTAAAAGTAAACATAAGTGTCTCATGCTTAAAAGGAATTTTTAAAAAATTCATATAATTTGCTCCTCTTTGTTTTCTTTCTTTGGTCTTTTTTGTCTTTGTTTTCTTGCCTTTGTGCATCTCGGGAAGCTTGAAACAACCAAGGATGTTTTACGTGGCGAAATTTTTTCTCACCGATGTGAAACCATGAGACAAGACATTATTTAAACCGGTCACATGCTGTATTTGTTAAATCGTGTTTGTTACCACCGCAAATAAGCAAATAAGAACGTTAACCCAGTGTTTAGGAATGTACAGTGTAAAATATCAGATTATGAATACCCAGGATTCATTGTTAACCCCGGGAAAAGTATGAGCAGTGTGAAACGTGAAAGAAGATTACCCAGGATTCCGTTTACCCAGTGTTTAGAATGGCCCAGGGTTAACTATTACAAGTGTGAAAAGTCATACGATTTCAAAATGGCAAGCATATTACTAGCCATGATGCAAATTTCTAAATGATTATACTGCTTCAGTGCCTTTACACATATTTAGTGAAGAATACACACACACACACACACATACACACACACACACACATACACACAATCTGCACTCTTTAATTCAACTCATGTAATTGGAATAAAAGAGAGGCAAATGAAGTCCCCTGACTTTTCCAGGCTCTCCAAATAAGCAGTTAATCAAACACACTGTGTACACACAGTCATTTATTTTCAAGTTAATTTTCCAACATTGATCCAAACCATAGCCCCAGACAATTCACTTACCCATATGCTAGCAATGAGCAAGGTTGCCTCGGAGCAAGGGATATTTATCTAACTATGGGTCTTCAAAATGATTTCTGTTGTGAAAACATTAATTGTTTGTAATATTTTACTTTTTTTGTGATTATTTTTCCTGTTTGACTTTACTGGATAAATAGTTTGTCCATATTTGGAAAGGTGTTAAATCTATAGTGGAAACAATTTTGAGAGGAAATCCACTGCAATAAATTTGCTGTCAGTGTGACAGGATTTTCATCACATGCTGATTTAATCACATTTCATCAAATGAAATAAACAAAATAGGCAGTATGACCAAGGAAGAGAACCATTATATGTCATGTCTATATACATTTTCTGAGGCAGTTTTATATTATCAATTGCTTATTTCTGTCATCCAGAGTTGCTGTAAACAGTGGAGATTATCTTGAGATATAAGACTTAGTTTTTACCCATCTGCCTGATTTGTTTGTTATATTTAATGATTTAAGATATACAAAATCAGGATAGAAATATGGTATCTCAAACCTATGAAATGATTACATAAAGCTTATAAAAAGAAAGATAAAAATGATGAGAGAGTTGCTGGCAGAAAAATGGTGAAGACTTTCAATTCTTTTTTTTCCTTTTCTATTTTTTTCTCAATTCATCACCAGCATTATGGCTGTAAAGCCATTCCAAAAAGCAAACAAATTGGTAATGTTAAATCTGAGACAGTGCAAATAACACAAACAGATGCAAACATTATACTGTAAATATATATTAAAATACTTTAGCACAACCAATCAATTTAAGGAAGAAAAAACGCTGCATGGTTCACGCTAGTTTATTTTGATTTTTTTTTTTTTTTTACATTTTTATTTATTGGATTCTGTTGCAGCAAATCATGTGCATTTATGTAAATTATTTACCTTGAACCAGCTCATAAAGAAAATGAAATATTTTCACAGACTTTTTCTTTCTTTCCTTCCTTCCTTAATCCATTCCTTCCTTCCTCTGATTGCCAAAACAGTTGTTTCATCCGTTTAGAGTCCATAGCACTAGTCAAAAGTGGTAAAATGAAGCACTACTACAAAATAAAACATCCATTCATCCATTTTCTTTACCACTTATCCTATACAGGGTTGTGGGGTGCCTGGAGCCTATCCCAGGGAACTCGGGGCACAAGGTGGGGGACACCCTGGATGGTCTGCCAACCAATCGCAGGGCACAATCGCACACACACGCATTCACAAACTACAGACAATTTAGAAATTCCAATCAGCCTACAACGCATGTCTGTTGACTGGGGGAGGAAACCGGAGTACCTGGAATAAACCCCCAAAGAATGGGAAGAACATGCAAACTCCAAGCACACAGGGCAGAGGCGGGAATAGAACCCACAACCCTGGATGTGTGAGGCAAACATATAAATGCTCAATTGTCTGCATTTATATAGCGCTTTTTAACCGTAGTGGTTCTACAAAGCACTTTACACTGTTTCTCATTCACCCATACACTCACACACCAATGACAGCAGAGCTGTCATGCAAGACGTTAGCTTGCCATTGGGAGCAACTTGGGGTTCAGTCATAGACTGTAAAAAAAGATGGATGACGCACCTTCACTCTCTCCGATTGTGGAAAAGTGAAGCCACCAATGTCCCAATATGGCGCTGACATCTTGGAGCCAGAGTCTGCGCAGTAGTGAACTGAGAGCCCAAGTCTGAGCAATAATGAACGTGAAGTGGAGTATCAAGTTTCCACCCACACTCCCACAGAATCAATAGCAAGCACACGCCCCTAAACTTTTTCAAGTCATTATGTTAGTGTGAAATAAACAGTTATGGAAATGTAGAAATTAAACTTAATGCTCCAATCTCCTCCCAAAGATCCTGAAAAAAGTCTGTTGGTGCCTCAGTGACTACTTCGTTCAGAGAAGCTGTCAATCATAGCTGTCAATCATGATGTCACCCCAACCCCCGTTTTTATAGGATCAAATAACTAGCTAAAATCAAACTTATTTAAAAAATGAACACTCAAACTTACATCAGCATGATAAAAGCTACCTAAAATGACAGAAACCATATTTGGAGAAAACTTATTTGAAGTGTAATTTGATCGTTTAGTTTGTCTTACATCCCATTAGATTACACGGAGAGGGCGGGGTTTATGACCTATAATGCATCCAGCCACCTGGGGGCGATCAAATCATTTTGGCTTCACTTTTCTGGACTTGTGCGGCACTTTTGGGTTTACTGTCTTGCCCAAGGACACTTCATGTGGAGTCATGTGGGCCAGGATTCAAACCTACAAAGCCCTACAATTGGTGGACAACCCACTCTACCACCTGAGCCATAGCCACATGCTAACCACTAAGCCACTATGCCCCCAAAACAAAACATTACCACTTCAAACTATCTTACTTATAACCAGAAACTAATCACTAATGGTTAAGCATTAAAAGGTCATTGTTGCCACCATTCACTCATGTTAGCTGCTTATCCTGATCTTTGTAAGCAAGGAATTGTATACCTT
>JANDJT010000228.1:24621891-24641458 GCA_024331685.1 Stegophilus panzeri
AAGTGTCATTTCTTCAGTGTTGTCACATGAAAAGATATAATCAAATATTTACAAAAATGTGAGGGATGTACTCACTTCTTTGAGATACTGTATGTCATTTCAGTGGTTTTCAGAAAGTTCCTATTTGTACATATTTTTAGACCAGTTCAAATTTCACAGTGCTATTTTCTAAGTTGATGTGATATGACAATGTATTCATGAAAAGCAAGCTCATGAAGAAAAGAAGCAAATTCTGTGTGCCACCAGGGCATTCGAAAATTAAAGATTGTCTTCTGCACAATAGAACAAACTTTGCTAAGTGCCTAAGCTCTAAGGCTTTTTTTTCTCCTCTTCTTTTAGTGTAGCATAATTTGAGAACAGTATAATGGCCCAGGGCAAAGGTATCCAAATCAATTCACAAAAAAACTATAGTGTAAAATGATGTCTGAATATTCTATGATTAAACTTAAGAGTAAAATATGAATTATCTGACACACCATCCTTTGCAAAACAGCTTTATTTCACTTGTTCAGGAAAAAATGCAATATACTGTAATATGAAGTCCCCTCTTGCCCCGAAATACTATTTTATCCTATATCTTTTTTTTACACAAAGTTTGTCTCTTGGAGTTTTCTCAGTTCCAGTGGATGGAGTTTTGTGCTTTGTATACTTTGCCATGCATAAACAGTATTAAACTTTATATTAAGTATTAAGCTTTAAACTCCTGCATCTCTCAATAGATCCAACTGCAAAAAGGTATGAATAAAATAAAAAAGAATTATCCATAGTGACAAATAGGAATGAGCAACTATTATGGGATGGAATGGTGAATCAAAAAATAAAACAAAACAGCATATGGCAAGACTTCTGTCAGAAATTCCTCAGTTTAGAGTTTAATGAGCACTGAATTCAAGTTTTGTTTACGTTATCATTCATCATGCTTTTGTTTTTATTCTAGTCATGTCCTGTAATTGGTGTATTTCCTGATTGTGTCCATCTATTCTCTGTTTAGATCGTTCTACTTATACTCTGTTCTGCCTTTGTCTACATGCAAAGTTTTTACCATGTTTTGTTTCATTAATTCCATTGTTTCCTGTCTCTTAGTTTCATGTACTTACAGGTTTTGTGTACTTTGCCTGTTTATTATAAATTATTATTATTATTATTATTATTATTATTTTACGATTTATGGATTACCTTATGTTGATCCGGTCTGCCTGTGTCTTGGCTGCTATTTGGACTTCTGACTATGATTTCTGGAATGCCTTTAATAAATCTAATGCTGGGTTCTGCCTCTCACTACCACATGGTATAGCTTCGAAAAACCTTACTACACCAAGTTAATTATAAGCATCCGCACGTAATACAATTATAATGGCACTACATTAAATATATGAAGGAATACGCCTATGGATAAAGGAAAGGTATATTTGATACATGGGTGTAATCTGTGAATGACCTAATTAAGTGTATGTCACATAATAAAAAAATATATTGAATATACTATTTATATTCCAATCAGAAAAAGATGGTCATCACATTTCATCAACCAAGGCATTAGTAATTGAATTTCATTTTTAACTTTGTAATAATAATTACTAGCTTTAGTGACCGTTGTTCTAGCAATAGTCTTGTATGTGTTTGATTAATTGCTTTATATACAGTCACTTGTCAAAATGTCTATATATTATTCTATCTGGATTAGAGATTGTCTATAATAAAAGCAGAACTTAAGGCAATTATTGGCATTGTCTGCCCAGACTTGAGACTCAGCTGCTCATAATCACATACTCCATCACTTTATTAGTCAGCACCATGGTATGTATAGTGAGTTTACTCAAGCCAGAGCATTCTTTCATTCTCTCTAAATGGCACTATTATCATCTAAGAACAAGAACATGATAGACTGGCTGGGAGTACATCCAAAAATTTCACCCTTGGGCCAAGGCCAGAGTTTCTCACCCCTAAAAGAAGTCCAAAGAGAATCATACTGTTTTCGCTTCTCTTCATGCTTCATGCAGAGATAAGCATTGTCATCTCCCAAGGCGCCTTCTAGTTCTGCAGTCTTAAACATGCACCGCACATCTGCAGGGAGCAAGACTCACCAGGGAGATCTGAATTCTTCAAAGGCAGCCTTCTAAAATAGCAACTGATGCAAAAATAGTTTGACTAGGCAATAGCTGGGAGAGGAGGTAAAATGAACATCAATGCATTTGAACACAGAGACAAATCATTTTGTTCTGGGAATGGCAACAAGTCATCCTGGAATGGTACATAATCCTGGAGAGAGAACATAGGCTTAAGGGATGGAAGTTCTTCTGATCTGATCTGTGTCAGTGTTGAGCAAATCACATATGTAGACACGTGTGATTTGCTCAACACTGACAGACAAAGAACAGAGACATCGAAACATTGAGAATGGCAAATAGGCTTAAAAACATATACAGATTTCATGCAAGCAAAGTTAGGAGAGTAATGGATACAAGAAAATGCTTACTGTATTGTTTGATTACAGTAATGACTTACTGAAATCAGTTCATTTAGTTCACAAAAAACATGAGATTTAACTTTCTTAGGTACACAATCAAGAATCTGCTAAAATTAACAGTAATGAATGAGAATGAGAAATAAATAACTAAAAAGAAAAACAAATAAACAATTATTATTATTAGATAAAATAATAATAATAATAATAATAATAATAATAATAATAATAATAATAAATAATTGATTGCTTAATTATTATGAATGGGAGGTAAAGGCAAGTGCAGATTATTTATTATGTGAAGTAAAAAAGAACCATAAGCATGACTTGTGGATACAATGAAAAAAACATCTAGACTACAAGCGAGAGTGTGGCACACACAGCAACACACGAATATGACAACAAAAAGCTTGACAATAGCCATGTTTACATCCAAGTTGCGAATTTATCTTTATCTTTACAGAGTCATGGGGGAGACTGGGGCCTATCCCATGGAACTTAGGGCAGGCAGCGGACACCCTGGATGCAGGGTGCAGCGCCAATGCATCGCAGGGCACAATCACATACTACGGACAATTTGGAAATGCCAACCAGCTTATATCTCATGACTACCAGAAACTGAAGTACCAAGAGGAAACCCTCAAAGCACAGAGCTGCAAACTCCACGCACACAGGGCAAAGGTGGAATTTGAACCCACAACCTTGGAGGTGTGCGGCAAACGTGCTAACCACTAAGCCACCGTGCTGTGCTGGAATATATTAATTACTGTCACTGATAGGCTGCATCTACAGACTGGGCTAGAAAGAAATCAGCCCCAGTATCACATCGTCATACCATTCTGTGTATTATTCTTACGAGTACGGTTACTCATGCTCATGGCAGAAGCGTGAAAATTGGTAATACTGTAATAGTAGTAGTCTAGTTTATTTTTCCATAGCTAGCGTAAATTATTCATAAATGAGCCATCCATCCATCCATTTTCTGCACCGCTTATCCTACACAGGCTACACAGGCTCCCAGGGAGCCTGGATCCTATCCCATGAAACACAGGCACAATGTGGCGGACACCCTGTGCCAACACATCGCAGGGCACAATTGCACACACAATCACACACCCATTTACCCACTATGGGTATTTTGGAAATGCCAATCAGCCTACAATGAAATCTTTGGACTGGGGGAGTAAACCGAAGTATCCAAAGAAAATCTGCTGGTAGAATATGCAATCTCTGAACACACAGGGTGGAAGTGGGAATCAAACCCCCAACTCTGGACGTACTACGCAAATGTGCTAATCACTATGCCACCATGCCATTCATGTTACCTCTGTAATTAATTCATGAACTCTAATTTTGGAAACCCAATCACCCAGTTCCAACTCTAGGTAGCTCATTATACTATTCAGGAGAAAAAAAAAATTGCTTCAGTACCTCATTCTGAGTATAAAGCTGCTAGCTCTCCACAATATGCAGATGTTCACGATAGTAAAGTAATGCCCGAGCCATATCACCCTGCAGCTCTCACCTGGTTTCCCACTGAAGCTAAACAAGGTTGAGCCTGGCCAGTACCTGGATAGTAGACCTCCTGGGGAAAACTAAGATTGCTGCTGGAAGTGATATTAGGGAGGCCAGCAGGGGCTGCTAACCCTGTGGTCTGTGTGGGTCCCAATGCCCCAGTATAGTGAGGGGGACAATATACTGCTAAAACAGCACTGTCTTTTGATGAGACGTTAAACTGAGGTCCTGACTCCCTGTGGTCATTAAAATTCCCCCATTGGCCCTTCTCTATCATGGCCCCCTAATAATGTCTATCCCTGAATTGGCTACATTACTCTCCTCTCCTCTCAACCAATAGCTGTGTGTGGTGGGCATTCTGCACACTATGGCTGCCATCGCATCATCCAGGTTGATGCCACACACTGGTGGTGGTTGAGGAGATTTCCCCCATACAATGTAAAGTGCCTTGAGTGCCTAGAAAAGTGCTATAAAAATCTAAGGAATTTTTATTATTATTATAATGAAAAGAGGGTCATGTAACTAAGCAATTGAAAACACGTTATGCAGAGGAGATGAGTATGGTCCTCATACATAGACACATTTCATAAAGAAAGCACTTGAACAACATTCATAACCTTGTGTTTGAAATGACAACGTCTGATAAGACATCGCACACATAATAGTCCTGGAGTGAAAATCTAATAAAGGGAGTCATCTAGAAAAGAACTACATGACACAAATATGCTCTGAAGCAAGCACCTGACCAATGATGGGCTTGCTCATTTCTACACTGCAGTCTACCAAGCCTCAAATGAAAATAACACTATGGAATTTATAACTACACAAACAGACACAGACACAGGCACACACACAAAGACACACACAAAGACACACACAAACATTATACTTACGTCAAAAGCAGCATATGCTCGCTAATTGGACAGAGAGCAGGCTTATTTTAATTACATCAGACCGAACAATAAGGAAAATGAAGTCTATTTTCTCTTCTTTGAAATGCATGCTATGTCTGTAATTAGGGTTGTTGCAGTATTTATCTTTCGCTGCAATGAGTAGTTAAAGCCATTCAGCACACGGACTGACATGTTTGTGAATTCACTCATGCTAGGCATTTTGTTAGGACACTGAAGACCAGAGGTGGGTTCGACGAAGACACAGCATCCCTCTCTGGAGTTGGACAGAACTACAGATACAAGTATAGCTGAGCATACCATTAGGACAAAATCAAGACAAGGAATATATGCAAATTAGACTGCTGGGTTTCACAAATGGTCCTTCATTTGTGGATTAAGGAACACATTTTAATTTAATTAAGTAATTAAAATATATGTTTTAAATAATAAATGAATATATAAAATCTAATCATTTGCATCTTTCTTCCTGAATAGGTTCAAAAAATCTCTTTTTTTTATTTCTATTTTTGGTAAATAAATCGTAAAATAAAAGTAATTTTCCCTGTACACAATTCTAAAACTTATTTCAGGGCTAATATAATGTATTTACATTCATTCAAGGTTCATATTAGCTTTTTATATCTAAAACAACAAACATCTATTAGAAATTATAGTTTTAAATGTGAATAATTTAAATGTACAGTATAGTATATTTTGTTCAATTATTTGTTCAAATGTATATTGTTTTTTTTTTGTTTGTTTGTTTGTTTTTTTTTAATCTTGTTTATGGCCATTTTTTCATGAACTGCAATAGTGTTTGCTTCCAGTTTCCTTGGTTCCAGTTCACTGTTGGTAAACTTGCTTTTAATGACAGTGCATTAATTTCCAGATATGCTAGCCCACTCTCAGTAGCAGTCATGTGAATCATTAAGTCTTAGCATACAGCTTGGCGGATATGTCTGTTGAAACATCCTGTGCAGGTATATACCGTGATGGGTTTTGGGTTGGCTCATCTTGACCCAACAGTCCTGGTTTTATTGCGTGGCTCAGTTCATTAACTTGGCTCTGGAATTATTCAATGCTAAAATGCTGGGGCTGCTCAGCAGAGAAAAGAAAGCATCAGAAACGAAGGAAAGTAGCAGAAAAGTACTCATTCACAGGGGATCTTGAAGTCATGTCACTCTTGGAAATCGGAAATGACTCGGATAGCATTTGGAAGTCTACATATTCAGACGCGTAGAACTCCAGCTCCAAGATTATTTCATTCATCCTGCGGAAAATCTAACTTTCCAGCTGGGTCTTGCAATTTGGACACGTCAGAGCAGAGAGATCATTAAAGAGAAAGAGCTCCATCTCTGTAGCCTTGTGCTGTATAACTTCAGATGTTGCTTTCATTAAAGGCTCAGTTATGCACATAATGAGCCATATTCAGAGCTGGTGAATTAAGTTCAATATTTACTCCAGGAAAGTTACTCATATTCAGAGTTGACTTACGCAGGTGCTTAAGTTGATTATCTGGAAGCATATTCAGATTAGTAAATTATGTGGCAAGTATTCAAATAATAGGAGTCTATTATATACAGTATACTAACACATGTTAGTATTAATAGTGTTCCTATGTAAATACCATTCCTTTTTATATTTACAGACCAAACCATACATTTCAGGGTGACATATTGTGGCACTGAATTTCACACTGCTGCTCGCAGGAGCTGATATCCCACAAGAAAAATAGGATTGAGTTCAAGGTCAAAACTGTGCACACAGTGCCCTCCACTAATATTGGCACCCTTGGTAAATATGAGCAAAGAAGGCTGTGAAAAATTGTCTTTATTGTTTAATCTTTTGACCTTTTGTTAAAAAAATTCACAAAATGCTCTGCTCTCATGGATATCAAACAAGTGCAAACACAACACAGGTTTATCAAAAAAAATCTTTGTTAAATATAGGTGTGCAACAATTATTGTCACCCTTTTAGTCAATACTTTGTGCTACCTCCCTTTGCCAAGATAACAGCTCTGAGTCTTCTCCTATAATGTCTGATGAGGTTGGAGAATACACGGCAAGGGATCTGAGACCATTTTTCCATACAGAATCTCTCCATATACTGCAAATTTACAGGTCCACGCTGGTAGACTCCCCTCTTCAGTTCACCCAACAGGCAGGGGTGAATTTAGTGATTTGGGGGCCCTAGGCCAAATATAGGAATGGGGCCATCATTTCATATTTTAACATTGATATTTAAATTTTCCGCATACATTATTCAGCATTCATAGCAATAATTAGGAATGGATTGGGACCAAAAATGGCCCTGGACTTTCTGGCCCAGAGCAAATCACCACACACTATTTAAATATATTTATTTGAAGTAGCACTGAACAGATATCAAGTCATATTTGTAAAATAGGCAAACAGAAACAGAAGAACAATTCAATTAAATTTTATTTGTATAGCTCTTTTAACAATGGATATTGTCTTAAAGTAGCGTTACAGAAACATATAAACACAGGATACAGATTTTAAGTGTGTGGATTTATCCCTATTGAGCGAGCCGGTGGTGACGGTGGTGAGGAAAAACTCCCTAAGATGATTTGAGGAAGAAACCTTGAGAGGAACCAGACTCAGAAGGGAACCTGTCCTCATCTGGGTAAGAATAATGTGAGAAAGAATATAAAACAATCAAGACAATATGTTAACTAGTCAGGGGGCATCATCTGGGTACAGTGTAGGAGAGCTGATACTCAGCTGTACAACTCCTGAATCATAATTGAAACTTTATTACACTAATGTGAATCCACATCTAATAATTTTACCCCCCCAAAAATAGACCACTACTACTACTACAACTACTAGTACTACTACTATAATAATATAATATATTAATGATAACAATGTATTTTAATTTTCCAATACTAATATTATGAAATTAATCTTGATATTAGGCCTATATTAATCAATAAGTCTATTTGACTATGACTGCTAACCAACATTAAGTCGCTGTACGGTACAGTAGGACAGCAGCTTATTAAAATATTCTTCTTGTTTCTAAATTGTGGTAATATTTAAACATTTCTTTGAAGTAGCACTGAACATGAATCCATAACAATGTCACACTATCATCGTGTGATATTAAACTCACCTACTGCTTCATTTGGTAGCAGGTCAGCAGAGCTTTAGGACGGAATGAGGAGGAGGAGAAGAGGGGTGTATACATACGAGAGTATGTTTGTGTGTGTGTGTGTGTGTGGAGAAAATTTTGATTTGAAAGAGCATGTCTCAGTGTATGAGAGAGAGAGAGAGAGAGAGAGAGAGAGAGAGAGAGAGAGAGAACCCTGCTGCCTGTCCCAGCCTCTCTGTTCTTTGACTGTAATGCTAGCATAATCTGTAATGCAGAACTGCAACTTGCCTTCATGCCAAAGGCAAAATCTGTTAATTTAAAATACTTCACAGTTTCTGATAAAAAAAAATAAATAAAAAAACCTTTTTGCTTTCCTCCCGCTTTCTGTTTTTTTTCAGCACCGCTGGGATAGCTTCGCATCATTTTTACTCTGTCTGTACGTACAGTACATGTGACATCGCCGATGTCTGTACGAGTTGGCTACTTTCTTCCTGAAACATTTCCGCAGATGCGCAGTAAAACTGTGGAATAGTCCAATGTAGTGGGTACTGAGGGGGGGCCTGAGACACTCATGAAACAAGCATTCTGATGGCATTTTGGAGTATGGACTTTTAGAAAAACATAATTAATTAGCGAAACTTAAAAAAAAAAAAAAACTTTCTTAACCATAAGTTTATGCAGCGTTTTGGGGGTAGCTTGGTAGATCAGGGCCCAAGGCAATTGCCAACCTTTGGCTAATGGTTAAGTCTGCCCCGCCCACAGGTTTGCTATGGGTTTCAAGGTTTTGAAACATTTGCTATGGGGACTGGAATGGCCATGGCAGGACCTTGATTTTGTGGTGAGTAAACCATTTTTGTGTTGATTTTGATGTATGTTTTGGATCATTGTCCTGCTGGAAGATCCAACCATGGCCCATTTTAAGCTTTCTGGCAGAGTCCATGATGCCATGTATCCTAACAAAATGTCCAGGTCCTCTGGCAGAACAACAGCCCCAAAACATTAAAGAGCCACTACAATATTTAATCATGGGCATGAGGTACAGTTTCAAATGGCTACCTCTCTGTGAGCGCCAAAACCACCTCTGGTGTTCCATCCATCCATTTCTATACCGCTTATCCTACTGGGTTGCAGGGAACCTGGAGCCTATCCCAGGGAGCATCGGGCACAAGGACAGGGTGCCAATCCATTGCAGGGCACACTCACATACACATTCATACATTACAGACACTTTGGACATGCCAGTCAGACTACCATGCATGTCTTTGGACTGAGGGAGGAAACCGGAGTACCCGGCGGAAACCCCTGTAGGACGGGGAGAACATGCAAACTTCGCACACATAGGGCTGTGGCAGGAATCGAATCCCCCAACCCGGGAGCTGTGAGGCAAATGTGTTAACCACTAAGCCAGCCTCTGGTGTTTACTGCCAAAAAGCTCTATTTTGGTTTCATCTGATCATAGAACCCGATCCCATTTGAAGTTCCATTAGTATCTGGCAAACTGAAGACAATTGTTTTTGGATGAGAGTACAGGCTTTTTTCTTTAATCCATTCCAAACAACTTGTGGTGATGTAGGTGACTTCAGATTGTGGTTTTGGACACTTTCTGACCCCAAGATGCAACTAACGTCTGCAAATCTCCTTGGAGATTTTTTGGCCAATCAAACCATCCTCTTCACAGTGCGTTGAGACAATATAGACACACATCCAATTCCAGGTTGATTCATAACATTTCCAGTTGACTGGAACTTCTTAATTATTGCCCTTATGATGAAATGAGCATTTTCAATGCTTGTGCTATTTTCTTATAGCCATTTCCCATTTTGTGAAGCTCAACAACCTTTTGCCACACATCACAGCTATATCCCATGGTCTTACCCATCGTTATGAATGACTAAGGAAATTTGGCCTATGTGTTACCTTATATTTGTACCTATGTGAAACAGGAAGTCATGGTTGAACAATTTCTTGTTCTTAGTCACCCAGGTGTACTAAAAAAAGTAATATATCAATGGGAATATACTTCAAATATATTTTTTTCATATTAATTCATAAGGTTGCACACCTATATTTAACAAAGGGCACTGTAACTGAGATACACCTCTTTATCAAACTCATTGAGCAACTCCTGTGGAACTGTACAAGTAATGTGCAAGCCTGTAGTTACATTTGAGGTCTGAGTACCATGTGCAGTTCTTCGGTATCAACTCCTCACGATGTGTGCGTAACTCAAGTTTGAATACCGTTCATGGTGTCTATTTTGAAGGACAGTAGACTGGCATATAGCCTGTCTTTACCAGGGCCACCTGTGAATGGCTTTGATAAAGCCATCTCAAATTGCATGCTGCAAAAATTGTTGGCAATGAAAACAACAGAGTAAAAGGATCAACTGGAGGCAGATGTAGTCTGACTTGGCACCACACTGCCATAAACTAACATTATGCTCAGCAAGATACTTGAGTCTTCAAAACTTCAATAGCACCTCCGTGCCATTTAAAATGCATCACTTCCTGCCTACTGAATCTCACAGAAAGAAAGGAGGAAACTGAATATAGGCCTCCACTGTAATACCAGAGAAGCTATAGGGTAGAAGATATGCACAAATTATCCTGAAAATGTAGTCTTGTTCAAATGCCTACAGTTTGGAAAGATGCCAATTGGACATTCTGAAAATGCATTGATTCAAACAAACTTCTTTGCCCAAGATCCCTTGTTTTAAATGCTGACATTATATGCCAAGCACAGCATGACCAGCAAGAAAGATAAGCTTGTACTCATAAATATATCAGAACCAGCTGTCAAAGCATTGCCTCCAGCAATATCAAAAAGCTGCCCTTTGGTCTAAAATGTCAACAAATTTAAAATGATTAGTCACAACATCCCTTCAATGGCAGTCATTGATTGCCAGAGCCAGCCAATGTGTTTAGGTCTCCAACAGATGTCCTCACAATTCAGCTGCACTGTATTATACTGCTAATCAAAGGTTTAAGACACATTCTCTTATTTTTTAAATACTCAAATAATGGTTGATTTTCAACAACCCCACAAACATCTTAAAGATATGTGAGATATATTTGAAGCGAAAGGAGGCAGTGATGTTTATAATGGAATGACCAGTTAATTGGGCATATCTTGGCATTAGGTCATAAGGGCATATCTTGACCCTTGGTGCCCTGTGGTTGGAGCTGACATCATCCTGGAAGAAACAACTACCATCAGGATAGAAGTGTTTCATCATAGAATGAAAGTGATCAGTCAGAATAAAAGACTGATGAGGCTTCTGAGTGGTGTAACAGAAAATCAATCGCAGTACTGATGGGAGATAGTGAATTTGAATCCTGACAATGCCATAGCCATCCATGGCCAGGAGCCATGGGAGTAAAATTTGCCATACTCTCTGGGTAGGACGAATGGCACACTCTCTCCTCCATGTTAATCATAGTGACTAGCCAATTGTGGGCATCTGTGAGCTCATGTATGCAGAAGAGAGCAGATAAAGCTTAAGTGTGTTATGTGACACAACATGGTCAGGAGTTTAAAAAGACATAGTTGGCAGGGTTCACGTGTGTTGGAGGAAGTATGTGGTCAGCTTCACCCTCCCCAGTTAGTAGCTATTGTATAATAGTTGAGAGCTGGCTGGTGGGTGGGAACTGGCAGGTGACTAAATTTGGGAGAAAATGGGGTTTTGAAACTGATCTGACTCCTCTCAGAGCATCTTAATTGGTTTAAGGCTGCATGACTGGGCAGAACATTCTATTAGACATTACTGTCTTCCTTCTCTCCAAATGTGTCTCGGTTTAAGGTGTGTTTAGGGCTGTTGAAAATCAAACATTACACATAAAAAAATCAGTCATTCAATCAAACAGTCAATCAATCAGTCAATCCATTCATAGTATCCTCAAAATTTTGAAGGTTAATGTCAACTACACATATAACAGGATAATCTTAAATAATTTAATTCTCCATCTTTGCTATATAATTTGTGATATATGTCGGTTAGCTAAGGAGGTGATAGGTTAGGCCCAGACGTGGACTGGGTTCAGCAGAGGGAGCCAGATACTTCACTACTGTCTGTAAGTCTTTAGTCTGTTATGATTCCTCATATGAGAGAGTAAGAGATCAAACAAAACAAAAAGTATTTTTATTTAAACTTTATTTAGAGACTTGAGGTGCTGCCAGTCAGAACTTCAGAACTGCCACTCCAGTATATAAAGTGGAGAATTTACTCCTGAGACTTATTATACAAGGTAATTTGGAAATATGTACATATGTTTTCACAAGCCATGTTGATTTCCAATAAGATCAACAAAGAAATTTGCTAGAAATGTTTGTACCCTTTGTGGATTGATACCTTGTCTTATTGAATAAAGCTTGTGTACTTTGGTGAAACGTAATGCTTAATGCTCCCAAGAGGACCACCCTTGATGGACACATCTAGGCAGAGTGGTCAGATAGGCCACATAGGCCACCAAGAGTGTCTTTCAGGTTGCTTGGGAGTGTCTGGCAGAGGTTTCAGAGGAATTTAACTCCCACCGCTGAAAGGACTTCTTCCTTGTACCAAGTGAGGTTGCAGATGGGTCATCTTCATGTCCTCAATCGCAGAGACAGCTGCAAGAACCTGTGCCCCTGTAACCCAAGGATATGCTGTTCCACGCATCAGTGGTGAGGGAAGCCATCAGTTTGAAGAATGAGGCCTTCTGAATAATGTTCACAGTGGTCTACTGATTAAATATAGAGGTTTGGGAGTGCCTGGGGCAGAGCCAGGACACCCCTGGAGAGAAAATATCTCTAAATGAATGATTGAATGAATCTGTGTGGAAGGGTGTTCCAAGGTGTTTCACTCAAGTCTTTAATAAGTTTGAATGTAAATTCATTCTTTTTTTTTTTACCCTATGCACATGTAATTCCCACATGGAAAATGTGTATTTATTCTGAGAAGCAAGAAAACAAAAGCCTGGAGACTAATAAAAGATTAACTATATATGAATAATTCATTCCTTGTGAATTTTAACCCACATTCCCAAAGTCTGAATTATGCCCACCAAACCAGGAACACCAAAACAGCAAAACAGTCATTACTATCACAAAAATGTCTCTTTCAATTTTCTCTGGGTAGTGTGTGCTCATGCCATGGGCCCATTTAAAAACCACTGCATGTGGCCACATGCACATGGACAGGCAAACAAAACCCTCATAGCCTAGAGCAGAGCTGGACATGGCTGGAATCATGAAAAGCTCAAGGCAGATCAAGCCAGCAAATAAATGAAGCCAGCGAACAGAGGATGCTCAACTTTCTCATGCTTCACCTTCCCATGCTTTTTATCAGCCATCTGCTGCCTTCTGGGCTTGACACGCATGATCAAAAATCAATGTGTAATCATTCACAGTCTAATCCACATATGAGTGGGTGCAAATTAGCCCCATGCCACTGGATACTGGAAAAAAAGAAAGAAAGAAAGTAAGAGTTGTATTCATTTTTCTCAGGTTTAAGCACCAGTGTGGGACAGAGCCAATGGAGAGTATTATCAGTTCTTTGCTTCATCTACATTGTGCACTCTTATCTGGCTTCGAGGCACTGTTATTCACTCTGCAATTGTCTATGCAGATTTCCTCGACCTCGGATTTGGCAACGAAATGAGCCAATGTCCCTCCCTTCCACCTGTTCAATCGCCTTGCAGAATAAACATTCTCCAGAACCCTGAGATATTCTGAAATTAATTCCCCATAATCGACCCCTGCATCTGTTCCATCCATTTATCAGTTCTGATTCCCACTCATGCCATTGCAGAGAGCCAGTCAGGACCCTATAGGGCTGCAATTAACAGCACTAAGCGTGAGAATGTAGCTAATTGGCACAAACTGGGCACCTGTAGGTGAGAGAAAACCACAATATGGGTGCCTGTGAGTATATGTGTCAGTTTCCCCAGATCAGATGCTTAGCATGAAAGTGGTTTCAGACAGTCACACACTAAACATGTCAAATTGCCTATATTCTTTAGCTTGCTTGTTGTTGTTGTTGTTGTTGTTGTTTTTGTTTTGTTTTGTTTTTAGATAATTCTGAATATCTGAGTATAAGAAAAAAAAAATGGCTCTGTTTATAAAACAAGATATTTGTCTAGCAAACAGTTCTGCTCTGGTTCTCGTCTGCCATTTTCCCTAATCACTGGTTTCATCATCTAGTGTATTTCCCCTGTGTCTTGTGTTTATGTATTCTCACTCACTGTGTACATGTTGTTGTTGTTTTTTTTCTTCTTGTGTAGGTATTGCATATGCTACTGTTCATGATCCCTAGTTCATTTTCCCTGTTCCATGAACCTTGTTTCTACATCTGGCTCCCACCTGTTAAATGCCTGGAGGAAAATGAAATATATTAACTAAATAAATAAATCCTGATTGAATGGTATAAATTCAAGCAACTACATAGCCATCCTCATAAAGGACAGCTAATACAATCAGCAGCATTATAACTCTGTAAACTGACTGGATCATTACCTGTTTTTGCATAAAGTGTTAATTGGTAGCACTTTAGCTAATCAGATAATGTAATGATTTTTGCTGAAGTTATGATCAACTGCAAGGATGTGCTTTTCTGAGAAAGTGCCAATTTTAGAAACAAGCTTGTGCAACTCTGAAGAAGACAGTGATGCTAACATAGTTTAATGAGGGTAACAAAAACTGTTTTGCTAACAAAGAAAGCTGAAAAATGAACAGGCTAACTGTACTTGTAAGCTAACTAGCTAGTTTAGTTAACAAATACAGTGAAGCTAATGAAGTCTGTTTTACTAACAAAGTGAGCTAAGTTAGTTAAGTCCTTTTTTCCTTATTGCCTGAGAATATTCCATATATTTATGCCACAGGGAGGAGCTGAAGGTTAAGATTAGTTATCTAACTGATGAAAAGTTGGTTAGTTACTTAACACTGCTGGTCAGATTCTGGGAGAAAAAACTGGAGAACCCACGATAAAACCAGGACATGTGAAACTCCAGTAACCTATAACATTGTTATTATTGTTATTGTTTAATTATACACAATGAATTATGCAACACTGTGGTGGCTGGTGGCAACTAGAATAGAAAACATGCCACATAAAGCTCGGAAGAACTCCCCTCTAACCCCACTATGGCTCCTGGACCACATGCACCTTCACCAGACCTTCTCTATTACATCGAGGCCCCAAAACACATTCCTGAAGACAGCAGAAACAGCAGCATAAAGAAAAAGTAAATAGCCCTGGCATTTCTATGCTTCACATTCATCAAGTTTCCCATCGTCCCTTTTCCCTTGGTGCGTAAATGGGCCTTAAGATGTATGTGGAGGCCCTGGAAGGAGTCATTCACTGTGAGCTCACTGAACAACAACTCGCACAACAGGGTGGAGAATATGAATATACATTTTAATTTCCTTTGCTCAAGGGTGCGTCTATAATACTGCTGCACACATCTGAGAGATTCCAGGCTGGGCTGTTTAAAACTCTAAGCTTAAAAAATGTTCCTCTTCTTATGAAAGAACGTGTTTCAGTCCTCTAGGCGTGATTAACCTAGTTCTGGCTGGTTACCTCACATGGACCTCATCATTTATTAGACTGGTGTGCCTGAAGAAAAAATCTGTCTGTCTGCCCATCCATCCATCCATCAATCCATCCATACACTCATCTATCTGCTTGTCTGTATATTTGCCTTTCTGTCCATATGTCCACCCTTCTGTCTATCTATCTATTTATCTGTTTGTCTATCTGTCTATCTATTTATCTCTCTGTCTGTCTGTCTTGCCATCCATCGTTGTCTCTGTTTATGTATTAATGTATTTAATCCCTCTCTGTAGTGAACCTATGGCCAAACGAATCCTTCTAATTTTTCCCTTGATTCTTTCCTCCTGTAGTTTATATTTGATGTTTATCATTTTGATCAATAGAATAGTGAAACAATACATCACTCAGTGTGCAAGGGCACCAAAAGAGCACTCTGGGAGAAACAGTGAGAGGTGAGTGAATTTAGAGAGTGAGAGGCATTGCTCTATTTTCTTTTGAAGTGCATGAGTGGTGCCTGAAGAGCATGTAATCCCCAAACCTTCTCTCCAACCTGACTATCTAATGAGCCTTTGTTAACATACTTATCTCTGATGCATACAGTACACTGCACACACAGCCTCCATTATGCAGCTGTTCTACTGCACCTAATTAAACCTTTATCTAGGGTTTGATAATGTCTTCCATGCTTTGTGAGGGGAAATGAAATTATTCCTAGAAAGTGAACTACTCCAATCTCTACTACTAAATCAACAAGTGAACCACATTCCTCCTCAACCAATTATTCACTGCTCAATCCCTGGGATTAAATCTCATGATGTAGAACAGTGAAGGCACATTAGTATTCTAATAGATTTTTTTCTCTCTCTTACCTTCCTCCCAGCCCTGAGAACTTCCTCTTGCCATGTCCATGACCCCATGATCCTCAGCCCATACATCCTCGGCTGATGTAAGACTCCATGCAAACTCTGGATGGTAGCTTTCAGTCCTTCCATGGCATGATTTTCCCTTTGAGGAACACCCCAAACCTGACAGAACAAAAAAAAAAATGCATTACTTGAAAACAAATGAGAAACATTTACCATGGCAACAAGTCACAGACATTGTTGTGAATGAGAGATGAGCGGTAAAACCACAAAATTAGTTGAAATGCATTATTTAACACTAGTAGACAATGTCAGAGCTGTTAAATATTTCATCTCTATTTCATATTATAGCCTGAATCCACTTCAGCACAAAAATGTAATAACAAACAGTCCTCTTTGGGGACTCAGTAAATCGCTCTGCTGTTCTTTTGTTGAGGCGACTAATTGCAAAGGACAAAAGGGCATTGCTCCAGAATTAACCAGTCCACCAAGCCAGCACAGATATCTTATTTAAGGTGTTTTTTCACTCTCTATAAAATATATTGTGCAAATGAACACCAGGGCTGAGTTTGTCATTTTTTTTAATTACTAGATTGGGATACTTAACACACTGGGAATTTAGTGTATGCAGTACTCATATACATCTATGCCCCACCCCATTCATCCACTTAAGATCCAACACAATTGTGCACCCTCTTATGAGTCACTTTGATAACTAGAATATACTATAGGTATGTGTGATCTGCAGATGGGCCTCAGCTGCCTGACACCAGACATATACTTCAATGTTAGAGGATGCTGCCTCACAGAGGCTCCATCAATCAGGGCGTGGATGGCCGAAATGGTGACGACATAGACCCTGATTGCAGAAGGAGCCCAGCCTGCTGAGAAACATCCCTGTAAGAACTCCAGGACTGTAGCTATTGCGCAGTTTACTGGGTCTAACTGATGTTCCTCACACCACGAGACAAAAAGTTGCCACTTGAATGCATACAATTTTCTTGTGGCTGGTGCTCTGTCATTCAACATGGTCTCTACAACCTCAGTTGAGAGACCAGAATCTATGAGCTGGTGCCTCTCAGGGGCCAAACCCACAGTTTCTATATTTCTGGCCGAGGGTGATAAATCAACCCTCTAGCTTGAGACATTAGATCTCTGGGAATGGGAATCTCCCAGGGACTGCCATCTAACAGGGATATTATCTCTGAGAACCATATTCGAATAATGGCTAATAAGGTGCTACTAGCAGATGAGGGCCGCTCCAGAGACTGCGAGCTGGACAGCCATCTAAGACCATACCCCAGCCCATGAGGGAGGCATCTGTCATTACTGTCTTGCAATAAGGAGACGCTCCGAGAGTGTGACCCAAGGCTAGAAACCGGGGACACCTCCAAATTTTCAGAGCATGTAGGCATTGCCACATGACACTGATTACTCTCAGGAGTTTCGTCCTCGGATGAAACGCACGACTTTTCAGCCACCGCTGAAATGCTCTCATGTGCAATAGGCCCAATGGTATGGCATTGGCTGTTACTGCTATAAGCAACAACAGTCTCTCATAGAGACTGGAGGGGATGCCCAGACCCAGCTTTATCTTGCTCAATGTTGACAGGATTGACCCTACGCATGTTGAGGATAGAAACTTCCTCATCATAGTAGAATCCCATATAACCCCTAGAAAAGTTGTCTTCTGCATTGGACAAAGCATACTTTTCTTGGGGTTCAACCTGAGCACCAAGCTCTTCATGTGGGCAGGAACAACATCTCGATGTTGTAGCCTGGATCATGCTAGAATTAACCAGTCGTCCAGGTACTTTAGTACATGGATGCCCTGGAGTCGCAAGGGAGCCAGAACGGCGTCCATGCACTTCCAGAAGGTGCAAGGGGATAAAGCTAGACCAAAGGGAAGAACCTGATAATGGTACACATGGCATCCAAACAGGATCTTCAGGAATTTCATGTAACTGGGCAATATTTCTATGTGGAAAATGTCTTTTAGAGCTATCGTCACAAACAAGTCCTCAAACTGAATCTGTGGAACGCTAAGTTTGAAAGTCAAAATCTTGAATCTGTATGTCCGAAGAGTACGGTTCAGATTGCACAGATCTAAAATTGGCTGTATGCTCCCATCTTTTTTGTGGACCAGGAAATAACGGATGTAAAACCTCCCTCCCTCAGGAAATGGGATACATGTTCTATGGTCCCTTGGGTTAGGGATCTTACTTCCTGTGCTAACGTCAGACTCTACTCTGTGCTGACTAATTTGGTGAGCCCACCTCTGAACTGGGGTGGTCGAGCTCTGAACTGGATGTGGCAACCTTTTTTTATGGTGGAGAGAACCCATGGAGACACATTTGGCAGTAGTTTCCACGCTGTTAGATGGTCTTTTAGTGATGTTAACTCTGCCACATTCTGTTGGAGGGAAAGCATCAGATTTCCGTTGCCCTGTGACAGCTCACTGACTAGAGAAGACTGAAAGCTTGGGATGACACTGGCTAAGGGAGGCCCTACAGTAATACTGGAGGCTAACTGCCCTAACAACCTCACGTCCCCTGATACTTCCCTCTGTGACCCATCAGGACAACTCTTTCTTTGTCCGCTTGGTATTTATAATCATTCTCAGATCAGGCCTACTAGCAGGCTGTGACTGTGGCCATCTGGTCCCCCTGGCTCTCCGCAGAGGGCAGCGGGCCACCACATTTGCCTTCTGTGCCTCCCTCACTCTAGTGCTGCCATTGTATGCAGTCACCCACAACCGAGACCCGCTGCCGCATAGGCTTTGCCAACCAATGCCGAGGTGGCCTTACATGGCTTGGATGGCAAAGTTGGCCCCCATAAATTTCCTGCCATCATTGGACAGTGGTAGCTCGCAAGCACCTCCTCCACCTTTGGCATAGACAAATACCCATGCTGTTAATTCCCGACGATGGCCGTATAATCCAACATTGCAGGGTTATAAACATGGCTAGTGTATGGTTTTTCCCAGAAGCGCAATAATTCATCATGCACTTCTGGGGAAAAAGGGGAGTTTTCTGTGGTGGGAGGGAGATGTATATTTACTGGAGATAGCGCTCGTCCAGCCTGCTACGAGCCACTTCATCTTCCCTGGGCAAGTCTAGATTAAGTTTCTCTACAGCCCTAGTAATCACTTCAAGCAGCTCTTTATATGCTTGAGAGCTGCTCTCCATT
>JANDJT010000228.1:24647538-24669362 GCA_024331685.1 Stegophilus panzeri
TCAGTTTGCCAGACACTACTGGAACTTCAAATGGGATCGGGTTCTATGGTCAGATGAAACCAAAATAGAGCTTTCTGTGCCAAAAAGCTTCAAATGGGTTGTGGTTGGATCTTCCAGCAGGACAACGATTCAAAACGTAAATCAAAATCAATACAAAAATGGTTTACTGCCCACAAAATCTGCCATGGCCATCCCAGTCCCCTGACTTGAAACCCATAGATGAACCAAAAACCATGAAAATTTCCCTGTAAAGTGGAGTGGATTACATGTCACTTTTTCTCACTCTATTTGCTACTGTCAAATTAGTTCACTTCTTAATTGGTTAAAGTTAAACTTCAGTCACCTTTGTCGCCATGCTTTCCCCGCCTACTTTTCCTGCTGTTCCTGTGGAAAGTGTCACTCTGTAAATCAAGCTACGTTCATTCCCTTATGGATTCAACAATCTCAGAAATGCCTTTGGAAACCATTTCTAATGTTCTGGATTGAATTTTTCCCTAACAAGATCCTTACTGAATATTTGTCTGACGGCAATAAGTGTTATGTTTAGCATGCCAAAACAAGCAAAGAGTCAGGCGATTGGCAAGCAAGCATAAACTGGGCTAGGACTAGTATCGAGAAACGCTAAGCTAAAAACAAAATCAGAACCCATGAAACAAAGCATGAGAATCAGCATGCTTAATATGGAACAGAACACAACAATACTTTGCAAAGACAGCGACACTGAACAAAGACACACGAGGGGTTCAAATACCAAACGAAATCAAGGAGATAACACAGAACAGCTGATTACAATGATGATAGGTAAGGTTTGTCCGGTTACAACAAATGACAATAAAGGGGCGGAGACAGGACATAATCCATAACAGAACACAAATGTCAAATGCAGAAAAACCTGGAAGTTACAGAAAAACCCTGAAGCGTGCGCTGTCAGGTCGTTAATGAGCGATGGAGACAATGTGACAATATCCATGAGAGCAGAGTATTTTTGTGAATTTTTTAAACAAAAGATCAAAAGGTTAAACAATAAAGACAATTTTTCACAACCTTCTTTGTTCATATTTACCAAGGGTGCCAATATTAGTGGAGGGCACTGTATCTCCAGGCTTCAGCAGAACTCATTTCCTGATCTCAGTACACAACAACTAGGAAGGCAATTAGACTGCAACAATATCTATGAATACTAATGCACATTCTAGGGTGGTTTGTGGATATCTTGACATAAGGGTTGTGACTATAAAGCATTGGGGGGACCTGTAAATGGCACTGGCATGGAGCCTTTATAGGCCATAAATCTGCAAATTCAAAATGGCAAATGATTCCTCCTGCACGTTAAGTTCCTCTCCGATGGGGCCAGATCATTAAGAAAAAAATAAATAAATAATTAAAAAAAAAACACTGAGAGCAGCCAGGATCTAAGACGTTGAGTGGGAATATCCCTGCCAGGGAAGTCTCATCTGTCGCAACTGGCAGCTACTGCTATAAGAAGGAGGTCATCATAAGCCTGAGCATTTTTTTTTTTTAACAAGTGCCTCAGATTGGCTTTGTAAATATATTTGCAGAATGTTTGCTAAAAATTCATCTCCTATCTCTCTATGATAAAAACTTTCTAAGATTATTGTTGGTTGCGCATACAATTGCATTCTGTTGTGACACAAGAACAGTAATTTGGTAGGTTGTAAATAACTACCTCAGAGTGAAACAGAGCACAGCAGGAGTAGACTATTTGTAGATTAATGATATTCCCAATGGTGCAGACATTACATAAATGTAACTACTACATCTAAAATGACTCATCCGTTAGAGAGGTGATAAATAACGGTGCTGATTTATTGCAGCCATAGTTGTTAGTTCATTGGTGATGCTGCGCTTGATTTGGCCAAGGCGGTGGTGAGGACCTATAAAGAGAGTCCACTTTGGGTTAATGAACCTATAATGTCAGAGTGACCCCAACCTCGTTTATCATGAGATTGAGCGCTTGGTTACCTCATCATGTCAGGGGTCGTCTGGAACAAAGCCAGGTGTGGCCGGTTTCTGTCTGGAATACAAATGGCCATGCTCCTGCTTTACAATACCAGCCCGGCTCCACCAGGAGAGCAAACAAAAATAATTGCCTTACTGATTTGCATACAAGCTTTGCCACCTCAAACTGAAGTTTGCTACATTTGCACTAATAAAACCAGCTTCCTACATTCCCTGGCCTAGAGTGGCGATGAATATGATTATTTTTGCCACTATGTGTGAAATATTTGTATCTGCGGATTATTTATGTATTCTCCAGATTGCTGGAGTAGATGATACAGAGCCCACGCCACAATGTCAAACAGGAGAGGAGGGATGGACAGACGAATGGATGAGTCATGATTGTACGGTGACAGATACAGAAAATGCAAAATGGTGTGAACAGGCTAAATAAAACAACACATGAAATGCACTCTAGCTGTGGCACAGACAGATATTAATCAGCAAAGCTCCCTTAACCGGGTTTCTCTGGCTTAGGATGGACTTCAGAAGGAAATTCAATCTCGCTCTCAATTTAGTTCAGATGAGGCTGAATTCGAATGCTGTATGTACCAATGGGAGCTCATGAATGGGAAGCATGCTTGTGACAAAAAGCAAGCAGATGAAAAAAAGAAATGAGCTCAGTGTGTGTGTGTGTGTGTGCGTGTGTGTGTGTGTGTGTGTGTGTGTGTGTGTCTTCCCTTATGCTTTTACTGCCTCACAGTCTATCATATTTTGACTTGAAACACAGACACTAGAAACTAAATGTCATGACAGGATATGAAAGGTTAGCAAATACAGAATAATGACCTGATATACTGTAGTGATGCAATGGATTTAAAGTGCTGAGTTAACCATACTAATCAAGTATGAGTCAAAATCATTCAAATCCCACGAATGATCCGTTTAAAAGTTTTTGAGTATAGGGAGACTTTGAGGATCATATAATGTTCAGTATGTTTGTCATCCATCTTACTCCTAAATGTTTATGCTTCTCCAACCTCCCAATACATAATGCAAGGCATACTGTTATAGGAAAATAATCACCAATGGGGTGGTGTAATGTGGTCCAACATGAAGTTTCCATGAAACATCTGTGAAACAAGCTCCTCTTATCACTTACATTGTAGTAGCTATCACCAGCTTCTTTTTTCCCTCTGTTTTACCAAGAAAATGCAGATACTTCTGTCCTGAAGACATTCCCATGATGGAGAACTTAAAGTTATAGCTTTAACTCTGACTGTACAAAGTTCTGTTAAATGTTAAATAAACATCTCCACACAGGAAACTTCATCATATCAACAAGCATGCATCATACACAAGTATCTGTGTAAACTGTTACAAGAGAAATGATAATGTGTTAGAACAAGCATATTAATGTAATATTATATAGCATCTAAGCCGTGCTGTTAGCTCAAAATTAGTCAATACTTTGTGACCAATCATAAATGAGAATTCGACAGCATGGTATAAGTGGTATAAGGCATAACACACCAACAACCCCAATTACAGCACTTCTGATATATGACTTGAACAGGAAAACTGCTGATGACAAAAGAGGCACCAGACCACCTCTACCTTGTCCTCTTCTCACAAACAGATGCCAGTCTGCAGTTTTCTGGCACACGCACTGCCCATACTCCAGATGGGGCTCAATCAGAGCAGCTCTCCAAACAAGAGTAAGCATTAGTTCTGGTGTCATGGTTGTGTAGGAGGAGATCTGTCTCGATTTGAAGTGTAGAGACTTTGCCCTCCTGCCTGCGGCCCCCAGCCAAGCTCTCCACCGCCGCCCATAATAAATGCCAGCACACAACAGATGCTGAGAGGACACTGGTCATACATCACCATGCCTGAAATGTGGTACACAGCATGCTAGCTACCTTCCTCCTCACAGGTCATCTTTCACATGCATCCATGGTCTCGACAGAATCCATCCAGCAGAATATGAATTCATTTGGACAGAGATTTCGACTGGGGAGAGTAGATTATTGTTAAAACCATCTTCATTTCATCTGTTTCTGTCAATCAGATGCTTTTCCTACAGATACAGGTGTTTCACTGGTAATGAAATTCAGAAACAGTGACTTCAGTGTCATCGCTTCCTTAAATAACAGCACAGAGGATATTTTTCTCCCGTAGACTCTCCCCCCGGGCATTCATTTGTATCTGACATTGTTATTTATTTATTTATTTATTTTCATTTACTGACAGTATGATCACCCAAAATGAGCGGATCTTGGTGGGTGTGAGGAAACAGTGGGTACAGCTGTTCCACGTCACACCTTAGTGGCACCATGTCAGAGTGAGTAATGAGAGAAATGATCAGTCATGGTCACACTGACTGGTCGACTGACCAGGCTGGCATAAATCAGAGAGCGCAACATCATCACAGTGACACCAATTACACAGCTTTGAGGGATCACAGTCACTCAGGTCCTGGGTTCCCTATGTCAATAGCACTCGAGCCTTTCATATGCAGCTGGGGAACAGGGAAGTGTCATGATGCTACAGAAAATCTGTAGGCAACCTAACCTCTGACATGAGAACTGATGATTCAAGGACACTTACATGCACTGAAATTACTGAGTGACTTTTGCTCATATGGTTTAATTGACTAGGGGCCTGAGGGTCACCAACACACAGCTGCAGGGTCTTCCTACACCTTATGATAACAAAGTTACTTAATCATATACTCATTAATAGATGGTGACCTTAAGAAAAACACACTGAAATATTTGTATGATGTGATTAATGATTCTGGTGCTAATTTGTTGCTTGGTTCATTATAATCTTCTTTATTATCCTTGTGAGAAGTTTAGCGTCATCAAGGGACACTGCTAGCACAGTTACAATGGCATAATACAGGTATGACAAGTTCAGTGTAATATTAATGAGACGTCCGATGCATAAGTAGTGGAGACACTCCAGAGTAAACACTCCAGAATGCTGGTACTGGAACTGTATTTGTTTGAGCAACGTTTCCAGGTGAGGAGGTGAGGGAGCCGGACAGACTAAAGGACTAAAACGCTGCTGCATCATTCACTTTAGGTAGAGATAGAGCAAGGGCTAAATCTCACAGGTGTGGGTAATGTTAGAGACTGTTAAAGTTTCTGAAACACAGCGGAAACGCCAGTGTGGACGAGGATCGTTTTCGTTTTAAAACGCCATTTTAAAATGAAAACACACTAGTATAAACAGAATCTAAAATGAAGTCGACTGTGACTGACGGCACATACAAATACAAACATGCCCCATAGTGTACTCCCACCCCCAACACTGATTGGCAGGTTTATGTGCAAGGCACCGCAACTGCAAATGCAAGGGATTTGATATTTCGTTTGACTTTTGGCAGGCTCCGTACGCGACCCCGAGGAAGTGAAATAGCAAACGGGTAATTGCTATTGCTATTTTGATATGACAGGATCATAACTCGTAAGACATGGGAAATGCAATTGCAAATGGACTTTGCATTTCCATTTGAAATTTGGCAGACACTGTAAGTTCGTGTAAAGAACAATACAAGCGGTAATACACGATTTGCATTTTCTTTTGCATTATTTCACAATTTCTGCATCCACAATTAGGAAAACGCAATTGCAAATAGTTTGCAATTGCTTTTGAAATTTGTCTGCAAAATACTTCCATACCACTCAATATGGCTAGTGCAATATGACACAAACCACAGAATCTATGCAAAAACCATCCATCTGACCCCACAAATCATTTGTCTTTTCACTTAAAATAAAAATTCTGGAGGGAAATGCTTGCACATAAATCAGATCCATGCAGTGAATCACTGTCTACTCTTGTCAGAATGAGCCAAACCAGCATTCACTCTTTGCGATCGCTGCCATCTATTTATGGTGAAAACTCTGGCACTGGTTCATTGGGTACATGAAACATATCAAGCCCATTGCCGCATGACAAGTTACACTTGCTGGCCCAGGAGCTGCAATAAGGAACTAAAAAACATGGATCATGTTTTACAGTAGGATGGAAAACAATACTGTTCTACCATTCCATACTTCCACTGGTAGACACAAGATTTAATTTGTATTAAGTTAAACTCCACTCACTTTGTTTCTCTAAATGTTGCTTTGCCTGCTTTGTAACTCAGCAGTTTTTACTAAGAATAATTGTGTTACATCACATTGCTGCAGGTGTGAGTATAGGGTTAAATAGGGCATTTTACGAAAGAATGGAGTGAAAAGGGTATTGTAATTGTAACAATTCATGAAATTCAGAAAAATACCTATCTTTCTGAATAATCTCTGGATTAAATGAGCAGAAATGTCAGATTCCCACACACTTCTCTGAGCTACTTTATGATGAGGAATAGGATTCCAGACATACCAACCTTTACGCATTTTTAACGCATTTGGAGTATGCCGCTATAATCGATCGCTCAGAAGTACGCAAAAGGTGCATTTTTTTTCACTAAAATGTCAGATAATCCAATTGACAATGAGTGTGGAATGATTGATAGCTTTACAGGTGTTTGAAGTTTCCAATATTAAATTAACTGACCCCCAGGGATGCCACGGAAAATGCAAAAATGCACAGAGAGAGGGGAAAAAAAGTAGTAAAAAAGGATTAAATAGGCCTAAAATTAAGTGTAATGGTACATTTATGGTAGTGATAATTACCATTCAAACTCTCCTGCACCAATCAGCACAGATGTGTTAAAACAGCCCAGTTAAACCCATCGTGGTAGAAACAGGAGTGAGCAAATATTCAGAGTTGTATACCACCAGCCACTCTGTCTACTTCATTTAGTTTTCATTTCCTGCACACAAACTTTTCTAGTGTCTTTACACATTATTCATCCTCAGGGTTGGCAAACAGCGATAACATCAGCAGCCAAATGCGTATCAACTTGATAAAAAAAGATTTTGTAATAAAAAGCAGTCTATGCTCTATTAATTGTTCAATGTTCAATGCATTGTGAATGTTCGGTATTCAGCTGGACGAATTCTCTCCGGCTTTCTATCCTCATGCCTGTCTAATTCTATTTATATCACTCTCTCACCATATTCACCTATGATGCTTTTATATAAGTTAGTCTAATATTCTTGCAAGTGAAAAGCTTGACTTGTATATTGATCAGAGCAACTGCATTCCACACATACCAGCTCAGGCATTGATAAGCTGTAAAACTAAGTGTTCAATAAGAAAGTGCTGCATATATGTGGTGACAGGAAGCTGCTCACATGTCACATCCTATAAAGAGCATATCATTCTTCTATATGGAAGGTTTTGAAAGCTGATGACTTACCCAAACTTAGTGATGTGTCCTCTGGGAAGCCAAGAACGTCCTCTGCTATCCAGGAGAAGTTCCAGTAGCGCAGTGAAGCATTGATATTTCCAGTATTTTTGGCTGGTACAGGTCCTGCAAAGTAAAGTTAGTGTATGTTGTGATATGGATTTATAAAGTACATTACACCATATGCTCCAGTGTTTCTGGAGATCTGCTGCACATGAAATGTTAACAGCTTTAACACCTTTCAAGCTTTAATTTCAGAGGCCACTTATTTCTACAGGAAATATCTCAAAGAAAAGTCTGGCCTTTCCAAGAGAGACAGAAAAAGAAGGATAATGTTGGATACAAATAGACACAGCTGACTAAACATATAAATGTAAAAGCTTTTTAAAAGCAATTGGTCAAAGTCAATAATGAATGAAAGAAGGGCAGGTACACTATCAACACCATAGAATATTCTTCAGTTTGTAGTATTGTTGTTTGTAGAGTCTTTCAGTTTGAAAAAAAAAAAAAAAAAAAAGTTTCAAGTAGAACCAATTTAGAAACCTACAACCATTTATCCTGGCACCTTTTCTTTTTACGTTGCTAGTTTCTTGCCATAGTTTCTCTGCACTCTCAGAAATAAAGCTACCAAACTGTACTTTTCTTTGTCACAGTTGTGGTACCATCAAGGGGCATGTTTGTACTTTTATACTGTGTAATATGTAACTTTATACTTAAAAAAAATAGTTTAAATGGACATCAAGGGCCACTGATGTACCTTTAAAGCTTTACTCTAAAGCTAATTAGTGGTACATCACGTGCACCATCCCAGGTATAAGTTACATACTAGGAACTAAAGATGAAGTATTGATGCTACTAGTCCTAAGACAAAGAAATGTGCAGTCTTGTATCTTGATTTCTGAGAGTGGCTTGTCTGATATGGCTGTGCAACTACATAGCTAGCCAAATAACTTGCATTGGACTACAAATCAGGTGGTTTATCTTTATACCAAGGTGTATGGCCAATTGTCACAACAAATCCAATGTACTGTATTTTCAGGGGTTGCAATTAGGAACAAATAGCTTGAAATAAGCATACATATCCTATCACTCCTATCAAGAGATAGCTTTTCACTTGGCTACTCATTTAAATAAAGTTAAGCTCAGATCAAACACTTACTTCGCATCATCAGTGGACTCCTGTTGCTATATCACCTGCTCTCATTAACAATGAATGACTTTTGGTCATTTTGCTGTGGGAACATTTGGTAGGAGGGTATAAGTTCAAGACAGGGATGCAAAATAAATGCAATCACCAAATGCTGTATCAGATTTTAGCATACTATTTTACTATTTTTCTTTCTGCCACCCTGAAGAAGGGAAATCAATGAACGCTGTTTCTACTGATGCATGTAAACTATAAGCTATACAAATATTTGCCTGTTAGATGGAATGGAGCAATTCAAAACAGCATCTGATATGTCTGTGTGGCATTTATAAGTTATATTTTATGTCTTTGAAATATTCTACAATGGCTTGAATTGCCAAGTGGTGAAAAGGCATAAAATCTGCCTTGATGCATTAGGCAAATGTTCCCTCAGTGCTTTTCCTGTCTGACATTATTCCTATAAATCTTAACATTCCATAAAATTGCAACTAGACCACAAACCCCGTGCCAGACCTTTTTTTTTTTTTTTTTTTTTTTTGAGAGTTTATGGGCATCCAGATTTTATAATTGCATATTTACAAACAGACCTCTTACAGTCTACTAAAGCCCAGACTTTCCCAGTTAATGAGCGTCTTTGCAGATTTGAGTTGCAGTATGTTAATATGGACTGGACTCACACTCAGATCGGTCAGTGTATTAGGGCCTGCCAAGGGTCATTCCCTTTCCTTTTAGAGAGTAATGAACAGAGCGTGTGTGCCAGTACACTGGGGCCTCTGAGGAATTTGGGCTTGCCTAAACCCTTTAATCATTCTAAATGACCATTAAGAGAAGATCAATAGTAAACACAGCTTGACTTTCATAAGTGCCAAGCCAAATGCAGTGTGAAGCCACTGCACAATGATGCTTTCACCTGCTTCATTTGTCTCTATTCAGCACTCTCAGATGGCTCCGGAGAGATGTTTCACTAAAAATCCTTGCATAGGTGTGTAACATTCTGGTGGAAAGCAGCACCACTGTTCTCTAGTGACCTCAATTTCCCTAATTTCTCTCATCTCTCATTTTTCTCTCATTTGTTCTGTACAACTGGTTTCCACTCATCACATGGCCGCCCGAGGCTCGATTGGTCTCTATCTGGGAAAAACACACCAACACTCCATCATCTGATCAATGAGGCCCTCGTCAACTCCTTCCTTGTCACCCCATTTCCCCTCAGTGCTCTAATCTCAGACCTGCTCAGCTGCAGCAACCTTCCTCTGGTTCAAAAACAATGAAATAAATAAAAAGCAACCAATATGAAACTCTGTAAGGATAGAAAAGACATGTTTGATGGGACATGATGTAGTGTTTCAATTATGAGCTTTGTTTGGCCGTGTTTCAATGGTCCTATAATAAAGTCATTACCCATGAAGGAGTTGGGGGCGTATAGCTAAGAGCCCTATCAGATGTTCTATCAGATATTAAAATACCTCCAAAATGACAGAAGCATGTGCCAAGAGATGGATATGGCTCTTTGCAAACTATGCAGAAACACAATCTGCCTATGTCTGAATAAACCAAGTCATTTCAACGTAACGTTTGACATCTGTCAATTTCAGCACAACAGTTAGTTGGGTAAATAACACAATCAGCAATTTGAAGATGGTGAAAGGTGCTTTAGTCAGTCCCTGGAAATAATGAGCTTTCATAATAGCTTTCATATCCACACCTGAGGAACACCCTAGAAAAAGGTTCCAGTCCTGAAAAGGTGCCAGTCCTGATTACCTGCTACATTCTCACACTGAACACTTGTTAATCTCTAGTTGGAAGTCTGAGCTTTTTATTTCCTTACTAACTTCAGTCAGGAAATTCAAAGGACACATCAGTATGTACACAGGGAAGTTCTATGTATTCAGAGTTAGCTTATGTAAGCGATTAAGTATTTGCTGGGAAGCCCATTAAGATTATAACAATGTACTGTGTGCATCTCCAAGGTTGCCAGCATTTTTTTTTTTTTTTTGCCTTCAAATATGACAACTGAATGTTAGACAATTACAAATGAAGTACATTTAAAGAAAGACCAATACAATTAAGTACGAATGGGAGATGGTAAGCAGACTCGCTTCCAGACTCATTATTCGGCAGCTTATAAAATAGCACTTGATCTTGCAAACCCTATTTTTTCATGCAGGATAGAAAATGGAGACAGAAGGATCAGATTACTTTTCCCCCTTGTATCTGCAAAAGACAATTAAAAAGAAATAAATTAAAAGAAAGACTGATGTGATTATGTATAAATGAGAAGATGGCAAACATGGAAATAAACACCTAATAGGAATCTAGTATACTGCAAGTATATTCATTTATGGATAATTCAAAATTTGTAATGATTACATTAGTCACTGCAAAATTTGGTTTAATTTAATAATAAGGCTTTTACCCTCATTGTTCAGCAGCTTATAAAATCGGCCTTCATGCTTCAGGATTCAAGCCTATTTTTATAGAATGTTGAAGTAGTCTAATGTTTTGTACCAACGGCAGGAGAAAGCATGAAGTTTAGGCAGAAAGGAGAACTGATGCATGTACTGTTACTGGGAAGACCAAAACAATATTTATTTAAATTGAAATCATTTACCGACATAGCTAATTGTGTTCGTAGTTTCATGTGAGGTAATTAAATTTCAACTTTAGTGATGTAAGCTACTATTTTTTTTTTGCTTTCAGTTCATTTTTTTCAGTTGTCACATTATTACAATAATGACTGTTTTGGATAATTCAATACATTCTACTGTGGAAAAAAAAGATCAACATGGTAAATGGTCTGCACTTATATAGCGCTTTTTTAACCTTAGCAGTTCCAAAGCACTTTACACTGTGTCTCATTCACCCATTCACACACCATTGGTAGCAGAGCTGCGATGCAAGGCGCTAACTTGCCATCGGGAGCAACTTGGGGTTCAGTGTCTTGCCCAAGGACACTCCGGTATGTGGAGTCATGTGGGCCAGGAATCGAACCGCCATCCCTTCAATTAGTGGACAACCCGCTCTACCACCTGAGCCACAGCCACCCCTTTCTCTATCTTATACACAGAACAGAGTTTTTTTTAATTAAGAAGAAAACCACAGCATGGATACAAATCCCCTTCCCTGACACAGTTCCTTAACCACCATCCCCCTTGTGGCACAGTTTGCATGTCACTGCAGCTTCCTCCCTTTATATTAATTAAGGTTAGATGTGGATACATACATTAAGCCTGTAATAAATTGATTACCCGTCCTTTTTTGGTGGATCATTAAATGCTCGTCTAAGCCAACCGAGAAGGAGGGAGGGGAAAAAAATATCAGCGGCTGAATTAAACTGGCTATAACACAAAGGAGCGCATTGATTTCTGTCAGGCTCAAGAGTCAAGCTGGACCTCTCTAGTATTCTAGCCATGTGCGGTAGATTTCTCCGGGTCCACTGACACACTCATGCACACCTCATTACGGCCTCCCTCTCCCAGATCAGTGCCCTCCTCAAGGTTCTGCACGACTGCAGCCGCTGGGGGATCAGCATCCTTATTGATTAGTTTATCTTAAAGTAGACATTGCTCCACATGGTACTAAGTAATCAGACACAGCAACAGAAGACACGGTTAAAGAGAAAGGTAGAGTAATTTATCATGGATATATGGTTCAGAAGAAATGGGAAGGTGGAAGGTTAAATATAGAAACGTGATTCTATGTCTAAATTGAGGACTACCAGTACATGTGAGATGCTCGGGTTGTGTCTAGTTACTTGTGTCTAGTTACTTGGGTCATGTTCAAAAAGTCCTACTGGTACTGGTAGTTGTCAAGAAAATGAGCAGAAAATACTCCACTAATTCTGAGGGAATGTTCCTGGTGGTGTGGGACATAAGGCAGTAGAACTGCTTTTGCGTTTTCTCGATTTAAAATGTAGAAGTCATTATCACATTAACTTGCGAAAGCCAGTAGTCAGTATTCATGGTCCATGGTGATAGTCCATGGTGAAAACACAGTATTCAGAATTCGTGATTAATCTGTCTCTATAAGAAGACTTAAATACGATTTGCACTTTATATGAAAGAATATCTGTGGCTTATTTAGACCGTAAATGTCAAAATTAAGTGACTTTTACTCCTTATTAAATAAGTACAGAATATAGTATATTATTAAGGACCCAAGGTGCTTACTAAAACATCTTCCTAAAATGCTTTGACTCAACAGTATTCAAGGCTTCACTTAATAAATATTCCTTATGATAAAAAAAAAAAAATGCTGTCATTTGTTTCATGCTTGTAATTTCACATTATCTGTAAAGCTGTGAGCTCTGAGCGATGTTGTTTACTTTCTTTCTGCAATGAACTACAGTTTAATGACAGCTCCTGAAGGTTGTAGCAGTAAATTTAAAATTTGTTTGAAATCAAACCAGATAAAGGTAATTGACACATCATTCCAGGATTGTTTACATGAAAATGTACCTGAAGCCCTTTTTCATGCCTGACTTTTGAGCCAGAATATTCCACAGGGTTTCTGTCTGCATTTGTTTTGGGTTGGTTTTTTTTTTGTTTAGTTTTTTCATACTGTCACAAATGTCACTGTTCAGATTTATAGAAAGGTCATAGCCATTGCCATCCTTGACCCTTTAATAAGAGCCCTCAGCTATTTTATAACCTCCCTGAATAGACCACAAATTGAACTCAGTTATTGCCATTTTGGTTTTATGTTCAAGGAAATGTCTTAGTGAGAATCCTCTCTATATTTATATATTTTGCAACACACTGTCATCTTAGCAATCGGGTATTGTTCCTGAGATATTAAAGGAATTCTTATTTCTGAGTATTAAGAGACCATGTCTAAAACATCCTCTCACTTTCTCTCTCTCTCTCTCAAAAAACAAAACAAAACAAAAAACAACAACAACACAGCTTATCATGTTACCAAGAATCCACGAAGCCATCTGTCCTGAAGGCTTTCAGTGTTTGAAAACGTAAAGTTACAGCTTTACCTCTGACTGATACAAATCTCTGACTCTGGAGACTCCTTTCAAATACGTTAAATAAAGTAAACACCTCCTCATTGAACTTTACACATGTTTTTTAATCTGTTTATATGGAGTGTCCACCATACTACATAGAAAAGCCCAATCCACTGAATCTAGCTGTTGTTGCAAAACATAATTGACAATGTCTGACCAATCAGAATCAAGCATTCAACAGTGGTGTAGTATAAGTACTTATGAACAAATGTAGTAATTACTGTATGTGCCCTACTAAGTCCTTATCTAAAAAATATCGGCATCAAGGTTTAGCCCCCCCCCCATTTCTTCCACTATGATTATGAAGAGATTTGAACCACTTCACAATGGTTTAGTGGTGTGAACTCTCTCACTTGCATTTGTATGTGTGCCAGCTTTTTCCACAAATCATACATCATGCTATACAATATACAGTAATATAATATTGAATTTAAAGCAATTACATAAAGCAAATGTTGGTCTTATGAGAACACTGGCCTTCTGGCCTTAAGTAAAGCATTATGATCATTCATAGTGATACAAAACTGTTTAATTGAAGTTAGTCAAGGTGATCTAGAAGATTATCTCATGTAGCTTCAATGTTTCATAGTATATCGCTTATTAAAAATTATTTATACCAAAAGCCATCTTCCAAGATCTTGTTTCATGAACAGTACTTCTTCACCAAAATGATTTTCTAACACAAGTCATCATGAAAAGTGTCTGAAGTATCACTTGACTCAGACATTATGCCACCTTGACATCAGAATAGAAGGAAAAAATCAGTCTTCGTGGCATCTTCTTAGTCTCTTTTTTCAAAAGTGACTGCTTTGTAGAAGTTAGTGTGTGAAAGGGTCTGTGAGTGCGTGTATGATTGTGGAATGCACCCCATCCTGGGTGTCCCATGACTTGTTCCCTGAGTCTAAAATACAACAAAAGGTGTGCACATCCAGTGCACCCTAATTGGGCTCAGGTGCAGGACAACAAAAATAACAAAAATAATAAGAAGAGTGATGTCCGCACATTGAATTTACAGCTCCAAACATCTTTTTATTGAAAGAGCAATATTTCGACCATCAGGTCTTCAGGCACAATACCTTTTTTTGCGAAACATTGCACTTTCAATAGAAAATAGTTTGGAGCTGTAAATTCAGTGTGCGGACATCATGCTTCTTTGTTCCCCGAGTCCCCTTGGATAGGCTTCAGGCTCCACTGCGACCCTGTGTAGGATATGGTGGTACAGAAAATGGTGGATGGGTGGAATTTCATAGCATTCGTTTAAAACAAAGTCATGATAAAGACTATAAATTAGGGATAAGTGATATGATTATATACTATTGATATTGTGATAAATTATTATTTTCTCATATCTCAGATGCTTTTCTGAGTTAGCTGTGGAAGATTTTTTTTTAATATGTATTAAATATTTAATATTATTCAATAAACAATGCAATTTTTATATTAAAAATAACTGCTGTTTTTGTAGACATTAAAGTATCATCAATTTTTTTTTTAACTATTTTGTTGGCAGAAAACCTATATATTGTGATATACTTAACCTATATATTGTCATATCATGTATCATAGAAATGTCCTAAACATTGCAGTCATAATATAACATTGTCATCATATCGCCCACCACTACTATGAATATCCAAAGCTGCATTCAGGCTGTCTGATTTTTAACGAGGTTGTAATTGTGAGACTCTGTAACAACCTCAGTCATTACAGAGCGTAAGGAGAGACATATAATTTTCTCCTCATGGCTCATTTCATCATGGTTGCTGCTTTTTTGGCATGATGATTTTGCAAAGCAACAAGCTATCGATCTTCCAGCTGTGTGTTATTTCTGTGCAGCTAGCACATCCTTTATCTCATCTGGATGTGCTGAAAGTCATTGTGATAATAGAATTTGTGAAATTGGAGTCAGAATAATTTTCTTGCTGAGCTACGTCAATTTCCATATGCTTTTCATTTTTGTGAGAACTCGGTAGGTGCATCTTAATGGAGAAAGAAATCATTGGTTAAAAATCATTATATCCCATGGGTCTGACTTGACCTTTAACATATTGTTTTATAGAGAGTACCGCCTCTGACTTGAACTATTCGTTCATCAATTAAGCAACTTTTTTTCTCCACTGGGAGTTCAGACAGAGCTTGCAACTGTCAAAGATTAGGAGAACTTTAAATAAGATATATTTGTTTTCTATTGAATTGTCCAAGTTATTGACTAGGTGCAGAGTGAATTAATCTTAACTCTAAGTATTTCTTAAGAGGCTCGTGTCTATACAGGGGTTGCAGAAATGACTCTAGTAGTTCAATAGCAAAGTAAAGCGCAAACAGAACTCTAATTTCCCCTGAGGGTTCATTCTTAAAACACTGTGTTCAGAGTTGTAGTGTATACACCCGTTCATCATTGTCATCTGTCAAATGTGTCAGATGGCCCAGACGTATAAAAAAGTGCTTGTACAGTATCAGGGTTGAAATTAGTTTACATGCATTGACCTCCAAGGTGGTATGGATAGTTTCAAAAGTTTAATGATTCAAGTCTAATGGTTAATCATTTTTAGCAAAAGTTATATATTTATCATCTAATTTATCTTCCTGGCTGTTATTTTGTCTCTTTTATCCCTCCTTTAGCAATTTTTTACATTAAAATTGATATTAAAAAGAGCTTTTTCCAGAGCTTTTTGTTTTTTTTTCTATTCCGTTTGATATTTCTTCCATTACTATGTTTTAAGTTTGATTTTATGTTTGTCTTCTGTTCTATTGTTTTAATGTTTAGATCATTGGTCAGATTTGTTCACTGGTTGCAGGTTGTGGTGGAGCTAGAGACCCAAGTAGGTTTGCCAAGGTCATGGTTTTTGCATCAAATTGGGGTTAGTTTTGGAACAAGGTTGCATGTAGAAAAACCATGTCCATGGGTGTTGCTTTAAAAATAGTTCACAGTTGCCAAGATCTAACTTTATAGCAAATAAGCGTATACTTTCAGAAAACACAGGCTATAGCAAACAAAGGGAAAGTGTACATCTAAACAGACTATTGTTGTAATAAGAATAATATAGATATTACCAGGATTCAGGTCAGAATGCTTTTTTGTATAGGTGGACTAGCTATGCTATCATGTCAAGGACACGCATTCAAGGACATCAAGAGGTCAGTGTATTTTCAAGTAAATTGAGTAAAGCAATTACTTGTGTTTTTTTTCCCATTGAACTGAAACTATATTGTATCTGATTAATCATACACCACCAAAATTGTTGAGATAGATATAAACGGAGGTCGGAGCCAGCTCCAAAGCTCCAAATAGGTGGGAATTTAGCTCCAAATGGGCTGCACAAACCTCCAGAGGACTCTGATTGGTTACTGTAGTGTCTGTTACGTAAATTAAGCTGTCGTTTTGTTTTTTGTTTTTCCCAGAGGCATTACGGTGGCTTGACAGCGTTAAACGGGTAAACTTGCAGTTTTTCAATTTTAAATGCTAACACACTGAATTTCCAGATTATGTAGAATCAACAAAAGGAAGTGTATTTTATTTGTTAAATTCCTTTTTTTTTAAATCTGTTTTATAATGTGCTTTCTGTGTATCCACCAGGTTATGCCGGTAAGGGAAGACGAGGCTAGCTCCAGGGCATTATACCCAGAATTTAGCAGTTTGTCATGCATGCAGTCCAACTGTGCTAATGAGTAATGTCATTGTATATGCAGAGAAAATGCATGGCTGTATGTAATGCATGTAACTATGGACTGTAAATATATGTACAATTCTATTGTGAAGGAATAGTTTACCTAAAAAAGAAATTGTTGGTTATAATGTTACACATTCACCTCATTGAATGCAGTTGTATCTCATTTTAAATTTGTTTCCATATTGATACTGTTGAATTTTAAAATTAATATTTAATATTAGACAATTATTATATAAACTTCAGTCTTCAAATAGAATGGCATTGGACATGTATACAATAATGACAAAGCTGTAAGAAATTAAATTAAACTACAATAAAAAGTGTTAATATTAATTTTAAATCTTAAATTTTAAATTTTGAATGTTTTTCACTAGTGTCGCTACTTCCTGTCATCATTAATCACCATGCACCTCAATGCGATTGGGGATTTCCGCATACTTGCCATCAACAACAAAGCTGTAAGTAATTAAATAAAACTACAAGAAAAAGTGTTGATATTTAGCTTTAAATCTATGTTTTTGTCATCATTTATCACCGTGCACCTTTGCAGTATGCCCGATTGGGGATTTTCGCATACTTGTCATCACTGAACTCCCACCTACTTGTGGCATAAGTACCTCCCACTTGGAGGTCTCCAGGCCGCAGCGATACATACTTGAAATTGTTTGGTCTAGTTTCATGTGTTTTATGTGGTCTTGGAAATTTACGTGGGCTGGATATTTTGCTGAGACCTGACAACCCTGGACCCAAGCTTGAGCAGTGGACTTCTCTTGGCCTTAACCTTCCACTGGCCATGGATAGAGTGGAGTGATGCTATCATTTTGAGCAGTCTCACGGCTGCACAATCCTCTGTACCATGATGTGCCTGTGCTTCCTTTATGTCGCGCTGGTGCAGCTTTGCAGCTCGGTGGATCTCCATGGCATTTGGAGCAGTGGTGCACAATAATACTGTGAAAATGTATGCTATAGAAATTCAGTTGTTTGTTTGTTTTATCACTATTTTGTGTTTCTTTTCCCAAAATAGCAAAGCGACCATTTTGTTTTGAGAAAGGTGCTATATAAATTACATTTATTATTTCTTTTCTTTACATTTACCAAGTAGTAGATGGGTGGATCTTTATGCATCCAAATATTCTGTCTCATACAGATGTATGTCTAAGTTTTATAACCAAAGTACAAGGATTCTTTTCATGAAAATGCTCTATTGTTTCCACTCCAAAGCCAGAACTGTGGACACTGGGTCCCAATCTGCTACTGGTACCCTGTGTGCCAAACATTGCACCCTGGTCCTGAACTCATTCTCAATTAATATCCCATAATGGTAATGAGATATGAAAAGAAGCATATTGAAATCAATCAACATCACCATATCTGAACCAATCTGAATAATTGGATGGCACCTGTCAGCAGTTCCAATACATCTTTTGTTACTGTGTTAAACAGTCTAAATGGGTATGCATGCCTTATCAGCACAAGCAGGTGTTCATCTCCAGAATGCCTCTGTTGAGAAAGTCACAAGCCTGCTGTAGATCAGAATGGGTAATGAACCAATCTATTTTTTTATATCATTGCTGATGAGTGGAAAAGTGGCAGAAATTTTGTGAAAGCTAACCACGGTCCTCATTTAATTTCACAGAACATCTGTCTCACTGTTCCACTTCAGTAGACTATCTAACAGGAGTTGGAGAAAGTCCCACTAGAGCAGAGCACATCAAGCAGTCTGTCTGTTCTTTTACTTACTCAACAGGTCCCATAGCTTATTGACACCCTATTAGCTTTAATCAGGACCTATAATGATGCTTGCAACAATAGCAGCATCAACACTTGGGAAAGTAGTGAAGATTGTTTAAGGGTGCAGTACAAATATAAGTAGATTAAAGTGAAGAAAGAAACATAACTGTTGAAATGCTATGCCCGAGAAAGCAGCCAGCCACCATGTATTACTACTGTGGGCAAAAAAAAATCATGTGAAAATGCGATGAAGCAAGAAATAAAAAAAGAAAAAAAGTCAAACCTGGAAGTGTTTTTTCTAAAATGGAAAAAACCTGTTTCTGTTTCCTCCTGGACACATAGGACATCAGTATAGAGCGTAAAATCTAGCATGCAAATGTTGACATCATGAATCAGGTCGTTTATGCTTTGACACATTACATTACTTGGGTCTGGTTTTGTTACCACACCCAAGTCAATTATTTTCTTACAACAAGCACAGTGCTTTATACCAAGTGTTGTTTCTTATACCACATAAATTTGCCAAGGATTACAGCTGAATATGTATTAAAGAATGATGTCATACTTTTTATTTGTTTATAGTTATGTTTAATGTTGTGGAACATCTGTGAAATAACTTCCTCTTATAACTTATGTTAAATCAGCTATAAATGATTCCCTCACCAACCAACCAAGACAAAATAACACATCTTGTCATGTTACTCAGAAACCGCAAAGCCTTCCATCCTGAAGACTTTCCCCCTGTAGGAAAATGAAATAGTGCTGTACAACACACTGACACTGGAGATTCCTTCCAAAAGTGCTAAATAAACACATATCTCTTTTTTCCAGAGACCAAAAAATGGAATTTCCACTTGTTTTGGGGGTGCCTGTGTTTGGCATTGAATTTATTTGTGATGTCACACTCTACAGTAGTGTTTAATGGCTCATATGCAAGTAGACACTTTAAAGCTTTATGAATTTGCAATTTCATAAGTTTATCCTTATTTAACCTCGCCTATTAGGTTTAAGTATTATCATTTTATTATGGTAGTTGTATATAGTGTTTTACTATAAAAAATGCTTGAGTTGTGCTGTCCATTTTATCTCTGTGCCAGTGTTATTGTGGAGAGTTGTGAATTGTTTGCCCAGCAGGGGGCTCACACCACTCCCTTTTCCCATTGCACTGCTCACCAGCAGCTAAACACAGAGTCACGATTCTCTACACACAGAAACCCTACAGTGTTGAAACTAATCTTATAACAGACTTGGGGCAATAAAATAATTAATTTGTTTATATTCATTGAAAATATCTGATAAATTAATTATGCTATTGTGCTTCTAGAAAGGGTCAATCAATAAATAAACAATAAATAAATGAATAATCTCCTCACAGAAAACTTTACTAGATCAACAATTAAACTCATTTTAAATATTGTTTGTGTTTCTATATAAATGATAATCTATTAGAACAAGAATATTAATATAGACTTTGCCACTGTACTGTTATGGAAAACGAACAACACCTTCTGACCAGGTACAATTCAACAGTACTGTGATATAAGATTAAATTAAGGGGTTGACCTTTTTTCTTAAATGTGTCAGAGAGGTTTATGATTAGTTATATATTTGGATTTCAAAGCAAACACATAACTATCCAAAATCCTTCTTCTTATTATTATTAGTATTATTAATATTATTAATATTTATTATTATTATTATTTACTGTGTTCATTTCATTCATTCATTCATTCATTCAATCACTCATTCATGTATCTAAATGGGCACTCTGCACCACTCTCACTGAAATAAAGCAGTATTAGCTTATTTTTCGCATGTACAATAGTGCTTGAAAGTTCGTAAACCCTTTAGAATTTTCTATGTTTCTGCATAAATATGAACTAAAACACCATCAGATTTTCACACAAGTCCTCAAAGGAGATAATGAGAACCCAATTAAACAAATGAGACAAAAGATTATACATGGTCATTTATTTATTGAGGAAAATGATCCGATATTACATATATGTGATTTTTACATGCTATATTTATGCAGAAATCCAGAAAATTCTAAAGGGTTCACAAACTTTCAAACACCACTGTATACAGGGTTAAGCTGTAACAGCATTATAGGTCTAACTGATGAGTCTACAGATATCTTGACTAGACCTGCTCAGTTTTTGCTCCTTTTTTGACTCCTTTTTTGAATGTGTTGTCACTGTTACTATATTCCAGATTTTAATGCACCCAAACACAGCAATAGTCAATTTTTTTAACAGCAAATTGCACTTAATATGTGGTAAGTACATCTGTATAACTATGAACACTGTCTGACTCTGGGTTTGTGTGTCTGGGTATTCATAGTAGGTGAAATCACACTCAAATTTACCTCTTGCTCATCTGATGGATGAATGATGACAATAATGATGGTGATGGTGATGATGGTGATGATGATGCACATCAGCTTCCCACTAAATGCTCTGAGAGACACCTACAAATGAGAGAAATCATTACTGAGAATTTTTAATAACCCAGGTCATCATTTTTAACCTCCAGCAGTGTCTCACAGCACAGCCGGTGTCAGCAGTGGGCAGGAATGTGGAGATGATGAAAGTAGACTCATGTTTCACTGCCTCATTGACAGGAAGAGGCAGGCAGTAAAGTGCGTGGAGTTATGAGTTACGGTTATACAGTAGGGGGGAGTTTAACCTCTTGTGACTAACACCCCATAAACAGTAGAATGCTGTAGATGGTTCTGTTCATACTTCAAGGCAAAACCTAGATCATTTACAGGGGATATACTATAAAAAGGAATTGAGGAAGGAAACAGCAACAGGATATTTTATAGATTTTATGATTGAGTGCACTTGGCAGTCATAAAGTCATTTCTTATTTAAATGCAAATTAGTAATGGTGGAAATGTTTAAATACTGATCTGACCATTGCAGAATATTAATTAGAAAATATTTGCTGTCCTATGTAATACAGGCATGTATTGACTCTGAACAAGTATGAATATATATA
>JANDJT010000228.1:24669998-24689217 GCA_024331685.1 Stegophilus panzeri
CCCCCCCCCCACCCCCCCACCCCCCCATTCGGAGACTCATTATTCCATTTCTATTCATCAAATGTCTGTGCAACTTGTTCAGTTTATGTCTCAGTTATTGAATGTTTTTATATTAATACAAATATTAATATAATTCTTTTTTTTGCTGAGTATGTGTGTGTGTGTGTGTGTGTGTGTGTGTGTGTGTGTGTGTGTGTGTTTGGGGTTAAATCATCTGAAATATTAATTTAAATCAGTGATTTATATAATCATTATAATTCAAGTTACTTTTTGTTGTTGTTGCAATAATCATGAACCCAAGAAAGCCTGGGCGAACAAAGCAAGCAAATTGTGTGTATGGGCAATTAGTTTTCTATTGTAGCTGCATAGCATATCAGTAGAATCAACAATAAGAATGTTTTTTATAAGATTAGCAAGTTGATTTTAAATGAAGTGCATTAGCTAGCTACACGAATTAGCTTGGATCGAGTAGATTTGCAATGGAGGAGAGTTTGTTTCAGTTCAGAATAGTGCTTCTGTACAACAACGTACATAAGTACGTACGTAAGTACGTTTTCGTTTTCAGTACATCGGAATCCTTGGTTGGTAAGCACTGATAGTGATCATCAAAAACAACATACAGAGTAACAGCTGTTTTTTTTTCCACTTACTTAGTGTCATGTAAGAGGAAGCTGAGATGGATATGATTGCAGTAAAGCAACTTTTAATGAGGGATAGGCAGACAAATCCAAAACAAGAAACAAGATCAGGGTCAAAGCATTCATAAACCATGATTAGCGAAAAATGAAGCTTAGAAAAGTGTTAACAAAGAACACTGTTTATTAAAAGGCCATGTTAAATTTTTGAGTTCACTGTTTTCAGTTTCAGAGTGTTTTTCTTCTTTCTCATTGTATATTTTGGTTCCTTACTTGAAAAGTTATGTTCAATACTTTTGGCACAAATCTAATCCCATATGAAGGCAGATGATCTTTTCAGAATCAGGAACACTCAGCTATGTGAACATACTGACAAAACTGAACAAAATAAAGTCTGGTGCAAAGCTATCGTATAACTCTCCTGAATAGCTAAAACATTAACCAACGATTTCCTGAGGTCGTAATTGCCATACCTTATTACATTAAACTTAGGTTTCTGAACAACCATAACATGAAACTCATGCATATATGATTTCCGAACCCTTAAACATTTCACACAATCTAGCATAACAATTATATGACTGCTTATGTCTCAGAGCAGAGAAAATGCAAAGTGTGAGAATGCATTTCAACCTCAGGCATGAGAGCGGGTATCACTGATTCATGCATTATCCATAAATACATAATGATACACTGATGCACTGTGACGAAACTTCAAATCCTGTAATACAGTACAGTATTAAATCAGGTTATACAAATCCATCCTTTTTTCCCCCCACACAACTCAATGCGTACTATTTTTTAAAAGATTTCCTTTGCCCAAGGACTTAATGCACTCCGAATGCATGACACAGGAGCAAGTTACCTAGCTGTAGCATTCAGAACACGGCGGAACAAACACCATCCATCAATAAAATGCCAGCGCTGTATGAAAGTGGACGTGATTTAGAGATACGCCTCCCTGCTTCCCCATAATCGGAGGGTTTAATGCAATACAGCAAGGCTTTAAACAGTGAAGCGGCACTCCATAAATCTAAACTGCAGCTTTGACCTCAAGTCTCTCTTTCTCTCTGCCTCTCAACCCTTATGTGTGTGTATGACATGTCACCATAGTAATAGCTAATAAATCATGCCAATCATCAAACGAAAGGCTCCCCATCCCCAAAGAGCTTCCAAAACCACAAAAAGAGCACCACTGTCTTTGCATAACTGCTGTAGTTTTTACAACATGTGAAAGGAAGACATCAGTTGTGCAGACATTCAGCAAATTCAGGCTTCAATTATCAAAATTCCTTTTAAAGATATACTACAATCTAGTGCATCAAATGTCAAATCATTAGTAGTATCACATAATGCAGTATGACCTTATGCAGTGATGATGATACTGAGTAGCTAAAGCAGGCGCTTCATTTCCAAAATATTTGCACAATTTTATATTGCATCTATTCTACATTAATGACGAGGAAACCTGGAAATTGACTGAAAATAAAATCACCAAAATGACTAATTAATCATTAATACTGCTTGGGACCCATCATATCTGTATATCTAAAGGCATTTCAAACTTACCACAGGGGTAAAGGATTTCAAAATATTTCTAGCGGTGTGTATCGACATTTTATAAATCATTCATAGAAACTCTATGTGCTATGCACGTCTTGAAAAAATAGCAGATAACAACAAAGCAATTATATACTGTAATACTGGCTGAGTCTTCTGGTCAACCAACTTTATACCACAACGCTGTTGAGTGCATTCTCAATGCTGATTGATCAGAAGGTATTGATTAATTAAAAATAAAACGGCAACTCTGACAGTAGTTCGGCTGCAAGGTTTAGTAATTAATTTATAGGCACTTGTATTACAGCCTCTAATAGTCTAAAACTAATAATGATAAAATTTTAAACATGTTTTAATTTAACAACGAGAAATGTATAATCACTGATATGGTGAAGCTTTCTTCACACTGAAAAAAATAATAATTTGTGAAAATTAAGGGCACAGTTTCCACTTAAAAAATGTCAGTTCAACAAAAATTAAATAGGCAAACAATACCAGGTTTACATTAAACTTAATAAAAAGAAATACATATATTTATTGTAGTAACATGGGCATTATATAAATATGTAAAAGCTACATGTTTTCCTTAAGTGGAAATGCTACCCTTAATTTAAATAAATGAATCCATTAATTAATTTTTCAGTTTGTAAGGAGATATTTATTTAATGTTCATGGAAGGAGTCTGAAGTGTCAGTGCTTTACAACAGTCAGTAAGTTTTCCACTATACAGAAAAGGCTTTGCAGATTCTCTGTAACATAACAAGCTGTGTTTTTTGTCTTTTTTTGTTAACATCATTAACGAGAAAAAAAAAATATGATGACGAGGGAATGATTGTATATAGCTGCTAGCGTATCATAAGTCCTAACAGGAACTAACTTGTTTCATTGATGTTCCACAACATTAAATGTAACTATAAACAGTTAAAACATATGACGTATCAAATTGCTGTAGTATAAAATGAATAAAACACTTATTGTAACAGCACACCGGCCTGTGTGCCAGCAGATTTTCAACAATTCAATTTAAAAGAAATTAAATTTCTTGTATGCAGTTAATAGAATATTTTTTAAGTAACCATCAACAAGGTTGTCTGGGACCTGCAGAGGCAGACACAAGTGAGAGCCAGCGTTGGCAGAAGAACTGTTGCAAGTTCTCCAAGATGCTTGGAACAACTTACCAGGCAGTTTCCATGAAGGTGTACTTAAAAGAATTGATGAAGATTTTATTTAAGTCATGCCTCTGCACTTGAACTGGGGCATGACAACCTGCCTTAAGTAATAATTATCAGCAGAACATCAAAATTCACCAGATAGCTGATGGAGGCATAAAGTAATGCACTGGAAATTCTGGATTTTATTGTAATATTTTATATAAAATGTATATACAATATAGATTTTAATGCTGTGATAGTGTTTTAACTGTCTGCCTGAGTTTTTCAAAAGTGCAGCACACTGCATGTTTATCGTTTCATCCATTTAATGTTATAAAGCACACACACAATCTTAAAAATTGCCAATACGTATACAATCCTCGACAGAAAACAGTTTGACAGATACACAAACACAAACCAATACTTACATATAAGCCAATGCTTACAGTGAAACAGGCAATTAACTTATTCCACATTATAAATGAAGCAAAGCCTTTTTACACCATTGGGTGTAAGCAGGGCTGTAGTCAAAACAGTCATTGTCAAGTGCAAGATAAGATCAAAACTAGGACTAGCCAAGATCAAGTCAAGACAGAGTCTTAATGGGGTCAAGGCCAAGTCAAGTCCAAATAAAAGCAAGACAGTTAAAATACAGAAATCGTCTCAAGAAGGAACTCATGTCCTACAGCCCTACCTGTTGTACTCCCTGACATAATTACTTTGGGTGAACCACAAAAATATACTCTCCAGTAGGTATGCACTTCATGGTACTGTAGAGTATAGAGTTGTTCACTATGATAGGGGACAGGGGTAGCTTGGTGGTTAAGGCTCTGGGTTACTGATCGAAAGGTCAGGGGTTCAAGCCCCAGCACTGCCAAGCTGCCACTGTTGGGCCCTTGAGCAATGCCCTTAACCCTCTCTGCTCCAGTTAGGGCACTGTAAAATGGCTGACCCTGCGCTCTGCCCCAGCTTCCTAATATGCTGGGGTATGTGAAGAAATGGATTTCACTGTGCATATGTATATGTGATCAATGAAACCTCATTCATTCATTCATGATGTGCATTTTGGTCACTACTGAGCATGATTTCTGGCTAAGTACAATTTTCATGCTACATTGTGCCTCATGCTATATTATCCACGTTTGCCTTGCACCTCCAGGATTGGGGGTTCAAATCCCGCCTCTACCCTGTGTGCTTGGAGTTTGCATGTTGCATGTGCTTAGAGTTTCCTCCAGGTACTCTGGTTTCCTCCCCTGGTCCAAAAACTTGCTTTGTAGGCTGATTGGCTTTGCCAAATTGTCCATAGTGTGTGAATGTGTGTGTGGTATTTTGCCCTGTGATGGGTTGTCCCCCACCTTGTGATATGTTCCAGGATCCCCATGACCCTGTGTAGGATAAGCATATGGAAAATGGATGGATGGATATTTTTTTCCTGTAGCTGGGCATCAGTTGCCCATGTACAAACACAATGAGTAGTAACATATTGCTGTAACAATCTGATCAGTCAGACATTTCCAAGTTATTTACTTAGATATGGATAGAAATCAAGCTTCATACTTTTTATTGAAAAGCATAAACTGTACTATAAATGGTCTGCAAGGGTTTACATAGTTGTTTGTTTCCTTTTTCACTTTTGTTCGTTGGTTCAAATATCCAGAACACATTGCTTTGGGTTCATTTTCGGTACAAACACTGCAACCCAAAATACACTGGGTTGTTTGGTTCACTTCCTGAAGTTTTGCTTTCTTGCTTTATCACTTCAATCAAACTGTGTTAAAGTTTGCATGGAAGCAGAATGAAACCATCTTTCTAAGCTGGACTGCGGTTGCGGTGATCTCACCCGACTGACCCGATGATTCAAATGGATCCACACTGTGTATGTTAAAGCATCCTAAGTAACACACTAAAGAAAGCAGAAGATGCAAGGACCAATATTTTGCTTACTATGGATGATGCAGTTAGTGTGAGTAGGCCTAAAGGTAGCTGCCCTTTCTGCAGCCATACGAAGTAGGTGGTTTTCAGCATTCAGTGGGTAATTCTCTGTGAAATAACCTTCTGCAAGGGCAGTGCCTGATGCAATCGATACTGTAGGTGTTTGCTGCCAGAGAGCAGAGCAAGATTTTGCCATTTATTTACACCTGTATTGTGAGAAGTGTCCTGCACTAAACAATCCTTTCAGCCTAGCTTGCAGGGAGACATAGCAGCAATCAAGGCACTGTTGTACCTACACACAGACCTCTGTCATGCTTCACACCCTTTCACAGTAATAAAAAAAGTAAAAAATAAAAGTGCTCCACTGTCCTTGAACTATTATCTGTACCTCTAATGTGTTTGATCAGTGAACCATCAGTTCTGACACTTTTTCACATCACTTTTGTCTTTTATTCTATCATTTTCCCTTCACTGCAAGTAATTTGACAGATACAAGAAAGTTGTAAAATTCATGGCCTCCATATAAACACCAGGGCAATATACTTAAAAAAAAACAAAAAAAAAACAAGACACAGATATCCTCAGAGTTTACAGTGTGACTTTTCTGATTAATTGAGTGAAAATTAAATGTCCGGGGCATACAGCAAATCAGGGAATGTTTGGGTATTTTCATGGCTCCATTTACTGAAGCACAACTCAAGCATGTGTACCATTTTATTGCCAATGTTATCTAAAGAAAGCCTGAATGCAACTACAAATCGCAATCTGACTGCACTACTTGAAAGTAATTCACACATGGTTAGGACACAATGGTGCATTTCTGCCTCATTCTATTCAAAATGTACTGATAAAGACAGTAAATAGGTCTAGACAGTGTTATTCAGCATGGACAGCAGCCATAAAAAGAAATAACAACAAACAGTAGTGTAGTAATGTTATTTACAACACTGAAAACTGATTCCGTTAAGTGGCTAAGGATTTGTCACAGCAATCAGACACTCTTAGAGACACTCTCTAAATTTTGCATATTCCATTACATACAACTCCTTTCTTACAAAGGTTCAGATAAGCAACTAATATGACTAAATGTTGACAATACCTTGTATTGCATAACAATTAGTTTCTGGCGATAAATAAGGAAAGTTAGTGGTAGTTTAAGCTGCAACCTTTGATGAGCCTCATGAGTTTCTTGCATGCAGTTCCTTCTTCGTTCACTCACTAACCATCCATTCAACACTGTGAGTGAACACAATCACTCTAATAGAAGTATTAAAACCCATAACATTAATTTGGAGGCACATTTAAATCCCTTATTACAAGTAAAAAGGCCATAGTTCATACCATCATTTATGATCATAAACTCAACATAACTTCATTCTCATTCATCTGTTGCATGCAGTGCATCCACCATATGTGATGGGTCAGTACTGTACATGGGGTATGTTACCAGCTTCTGTTTACTTCTTACTATTTCTCTCTACAAATCTTTTATCTCTTAGATTTTCTCCCAGAGATTTGTTTTTGGCACTAGTTTGTCTCTGACAGGTTTGTGGACACCTGACCATCAGACCTATATGTGGTTCTTCCCCAAACTGTTGCCCCAAAGATGGAAGCACACAATTATATAGGACACCTTTGTATGCTGTAGGATTTGCTTTCTCAGCTTCACTTTTTCAGGCATATTCCTTACACCATTCAACTTTTAATTAGAGCCAAGATGTACAACCATGTTGCTGGAAATATATACCCTGCTGAAAACTTTTAATTTCACCATTTTTTTTTTTTTTACACAGACACTCTTGTAATTCCTTACTGGCTAACTCAGGGGTGTCCAATCTAATCTGCCAAGGACAGATGTGGTCAACCAAGCAGGAGTAACAGCTGTTTAATTAGTTGATCTTGGTCTTCAATCAATAACCAGGTGTGGATCCTGCTTGGTTGGAATAAAAAATAAAAAAATAAAAAAAAACTGCTCTCACACCGTGATCAGATTGGACACCCTCGAGCTACCTGATTTGTGTTAGAATGGAATATGCTATGCAGAACAGATCTGGAGCAGAGCTGTTATAGTCTTTAGGTCTAATGCATACACTCTCATACTTAGCTTGAACAATGCACAAGAGCTATAAAGCCACTGTCCACCAATGGACTCAGTCATGAGTTTTGCACAATTGCAGTTAAAATGAGACTAGATGAAATGCTAAGCTTGTGGCTAATTTATTGCAGTTTATGACCCCTTATGACACCAATCTCAGACCTACACAATTAATAGTACAACGTAATTCCTCCCCAGGGTATATGCTTTGTAAATCTATTGTATTTCATTCAGTTGGGTCTCCTCCCCTTTGCTCTAACTTCTGGGCCAAGGCCAATATTATGCAGAAGGAAGCACACGGGCCTCAGCTCATTTGTAATTTCACAGCAGTCAGTGAGAAAATGCCATCTAAGTGCCACCACTCCAGTGATTAAGGTGATATTGACAGCTGAATTAATTCCAGATTGGCCCACATGAGACACTCTCTTGGACCAGATCTTACAAATGGAAGCATTTCGCATTTTACTGTCCTCTTATTCAATTCAAATTACTCTTTTCTTTTCTTCTCAACTCTTTCTTTCGCATGCAATTGTGCTTAGCATTCATAGCAGCACCCAATCTGTCTTCTTTCACATTTTACATAGAGTACTGTAAAAGTAACAATGCAAGAAAATGACAAATCCCATCTTGATAAGGTGGTGATATACTGTAGCTGTAGTGCTTCCATACAATCTGCTGAAAATGGTGATCAAAGTGAACAGGCACTGCAGAATGATAATTAAAATCCAGGACACAGGGATACTGCAATTCTGCTGTCAAAGCCATAGCTGGAGTGTGTCAGCTTGCATCAGTCAACGCCTGTCAGGGGGCTGACGCAAATACCAGGAATCACAGCCTCACCGTGCTTTTCTTGACAGCCACCAAGGCAAAGCTGTGCCCCCTGAGGAATGATACGCTCACCATCCTATGCTCTCTTGCTGACAAATGTCCACTATATAAGGAAAGACTGGCTATAATGCTAAGTGAGCATGATGTTAAGATCAGTCTCAGGCACACACAAACTAACAAACTACTGACAGCGAACATTGAGAGGACATGATTAATACAGCAGTGAATTCACTTGGAAAAATGCCAAATCACTTAAAGGGGAAAAGATGTACGAAGCTAAAAATGCCTTCGCTTCCAATTAGGCTTGTGCAATATTGAGCTTTCCATGCTCGCGATTTACCAATAAATAAAAAAAATCACGATTAACAATTTCATCGTTCAGAACTAATAGCTTGAAAAGACACGAAAATTAGCATTTGCACAATTTCAGGTTTAAGGAAAGTAGGGGCATAATAACCAGCTGTGCAGTCTCTGTGATCAAATGGCTTAATGCATTTTTCCTTGCTGGCAGCGGCAATTGTGGTGAAAACTCAGCTGGATGGTGGATTTTTAGGTGATTCTGAAGTAAAGGCCATTAAACAGTAAAAACAATGTTTCAATGCTTTCTAATTTCACTTTCACATTATCATTAACGTTGTTGGTTTGACACTTTGTTGTAAGACTATTTAATCGTATTAGTTCAAAAAGTTTTGTGATCTTTTCTATTTTGGCTGAAAACCAAAAGGAGTAGCATGTTTTGGACTATTTTTTCTCTGAAATTTGCTGGTGGCACTGGTGATGTATATACTTGACAAATATTAGCTAAATCAAACTTACGCAAATATTAATATGCTGACTGGATCATGTCTTGTTTTATTTGGGAGAAAAACACTGGTGTAAAGACAACTGGTGTATTTTTGAGTGATAACTTGTATTAGCATATTCTGATGTTCAATTCTGGCATGCCTATGCAAAATGCGTAAAGATTGACGGGTTTGGTAATATGATAGAATTGTAATATACTGTATATCTTGTAGAGATGATTAAATCATTATATCGCACAAGGTGGTTCATTTTGCTTTGTACTGAGTTCATCTAAGTGTCCTGCAAATCTTCTGATTTGTACAAGAGAAAGGTTGTGTCCTGCTCAGTGTACTAATTATTAGTGCTCCCATAAGACAATTACTGTACCTCACTATTTGCTGTAAAAAAAAAATATCTAGCTAGATAACATTTCTGCCATACAGTCATCCGACATCACCTATAACCACCCATAGACTTTTGCTTCACTCTGATGAAAATTCAGTGTGACCTCTGCTGTATGGTGTCACAACAGCATGAGAAGTGTCTCTCCACACATCCATTCAGTTGCACAGCTGGACAGATTGCCTTATATACAGAAAGTGTCTGGATGGAATCCTATTACTTCTTTACTCTATAAATGAGTCTATAAATGTTCCCAAGTCATCACATTGTTTGTCTTTTTACAAAAGGCACCAAAGTGATGTAGTTGTTCTTTGAGATGATATGTTCTGTGATGGATTGTGTCTCATGGACTTTAATCATGACCTAAATGTCCTTCACATATCTGAACAAACAATTCAGTATGGTTTCCCAGAAGATGTTCAGGGCTGCTCCTTTCCTTCTCCTCCAGTTCTTTCTTAAACAGCTTTGAGCTGATGAGAAATACCAGTGAAACCATAATTAGAAATTAGTATCAGAGTATCAGTCAGCCATATAGAGTCATATGGGTGAAGATCCAATCCCATAGCTGCAAAGTCTTCATTGGAATCAGCATCTGAATGAATAGTCCAATATGAAGTATGCATAAATTATGGTATCTGGGATATTAAAGAATATAGACAATCAAATCAATCCACATTTGCGACATGAGTCTAACAACAAGGAGTGCAGGACAAGTGAAAGCTTTTGGCTATAAACTACATTAGACTCACAGGTAAGGGTGAGAATCAGAACTGATATAACGGAGTGGGAGGCAGAAAAAGAGGAACCTGAAGATCACAGTTATCCACTGTGTTATCCTCTATGTTGCTGGAGTGTCTGACGAGCTCAGGAAGATTTTCAACATTGCTGAACCTCTTCCTTTGTTTTCAGGCCCAACACCAAACTCAAACAGACATCTGTACTGACAAAAACAGCCAGATGAAACAAATACACCAAAACCACATGGCCCTCAGCTTAAGACTGAGTAAAAGTTTTTATCTACATTTCTATTTCAAAGAAGACTATTTTATGTAGGGATTTTTTTTTTAAACATTGATCTCAGATACTGAACTCAGAGCTCCCACTATCTAAGATATTGATCTCAGAGCTCTCTAATGTTGATAACCTATTTATACTCAACCCAAATGTGTAAAGGTTCAGTTACTTAAAGTTACTTGCTTACAAAGGTCTGAATAAGCAACTAACATGTCTGAATGGTATCAGCTATTACCTGTTATTGTTTAACCATTAATGACTAGCTTATGACAGTGTAACATGCTCGGATGAAAGCAATATCTCCTGTCTTCCACAAACGTGAGCTCACAGACACCAATGATTGGCTAGTGTCACTGCAATTGACAGACGAGTGAAAGTATGCCATCCTTCCCACCCAAAGAGCAGAGACAGTTGGCTCCCGGCCATTGGATGGCTTTGGCATTGGCTGTATTAAAACTTGCAATCATCCAACGATAGGGTGAACACTTTTCTTTTGGCCACTTAACACAATTTGTTGATTGTGTTCATGAACATGGTTTGACACAACATCTGTTCACAGTATAAAATATGCCAATAAAATACACCACCGCTCAGTAGAACTGACAAAGCCACATGCAAGACTGTTGACGATTATCTGACTTCCTCCTTGACTTACTTATAGGATTTTATTTATGCAGCCTATGTCATGACCTGAAGTAAGAAAAGTAATGGGTGCTATCAGAGATTATACTCCAACTCAAACATTTTGTCACTGTTCTCAGATGATGCTGATCATTCTGACATTTCGAGATAAAAGGTGGAATAATGTCAACAAGTCTTTGAATGTGCATTTAGAAATAAGCACATCCACCATTATCATAGTTTGGCACCATTTACTGCTCTCAGTTATGAATGAAAAGTGATTTAAATTACACATTTAAAATGAGAGCATACTTCTCAGTGCTCATTTCCTATTTCCTCATAATCACATTTCTCTGACAGTTAAGCAGTATACCACAATGGCTCCAGAGATTCTTGTTTCTTTATGACTGACTGTTTCTTTTATGTTGTGCAGTGTCTCACACCCACAGCCCCTGGCCTGCCTTGTGAAGCATAAATTCAGATCTGCAAGACACAAATCTGCTTGAACCACTGCTCAGAAAACGTCAGTTGATGCTTCAGTGCTCTCTTTTTACTCTCCCTTGCCCCTTAAAGACATAGGGAAAGACAGAGGAAGTAAAAAGCTAGACACTGAGTATAAGCGAGGACTAAAGGAAAGGAAAGGAAGGGTCACTGAGAAAAGAAGAATAAGATGCAAGCAAGCACAACCTGAGGACAAATGAAGGAGAAGCAAGAAGTCAACCGGCCTAGAAAGTATTTTCATACCAACTATTTATTTATTTATTTTTTTCATTATAAATCTATGACCAAAGGTAAAATTTCATGGAATTAAGTGTCCTTCTTGAAAGTCATTAAGACCTTAGACTGAAAGTCATGCTAGACATCAGCCAGATCAATCATTTGAATGAATATCAAGAACTCACAAAAAACAACCTTCAAATTAGTGCAGTCTTCAGTATCGCCACCACCATTATGACATTCTAACATACAGCAAGTCAGTCTATAACACAATAGTCCACATTATGTGGCCAAAAGTATGTCGACACCTAACCATGACACCCATATGTGCTTGTTGAAGATCCCATCCCATACTGTTTAAACATTTGATATGTGTTCTATGTTCTATTGTGAATAACATATGGGTTTATGAGATTTGCAAATCATTTATTTAAATTTTACACAGCGTCCCAATTTTTTGGGAATTGGGATTGTATAAGAACATTAGCGAGGTCAGGCACTGATGTTCAGCGAGGAGGCTTGGGTTGCAGTCAGCATTCCAATTCATCTCAAAGGTGTTTATTGGATTTAGGTCAGTGCTGTTTGCAGGAGTTCTTTCACTCCAATCTTGGCACACCATTTCTTCCTCATTGAACCTTACTTTGTGCACTGGGGCATTGCCATGCTGGAAAAGGTTTGGAGCCTTAGTTCCAGTGAAGGGAAATTCTAGACAATCATGTTGGAACAGTCTGGGGAAGTCCAACATATGGGGGGCATGATCAGGTGTCCTTTTGGCAAAGTAGTCTATATGAAGCTTGACACAGTAAGGCATATGGCAACTTAATACATAGATTGTTGACAGGAATTATAATGACAGCTGATGCCTGGTGGAATACACCTATAAATGTCTATATCAGTTTATGTCAGTTGCCAAGAAGGGCTTACAGCCAGCTCCAGAATTATTGGCACTGTTCATGAAAATGTGCAAAAACTATTTCCTAAAATAAACATGATATACAGTGATTTGCATGAAGGAATCACTCAAAGAACTAGAGGTTCTTTTCTTTACTATTAACATAAACTATATTTATAATTATATAATCAGTAGTAATAATAATTATAACTATTTAAAAAATATTATAATAGTCTACATGAATTTTTATTGCCTTTATTCTTTCTTGGTTCCTTGGGGGTAAAACTATATGAGTAGGATAATGAGCGAGGCAAAAAAGAACCCAAAGAGCACAGCTTCAGAGTTATACAGTTTGTTAAGTTGGGTCAAGTTTGAAAATTAACTATTAGACACAACGTCCATAACACCAAGCACAAATAGTGATCCATGATGTCCATTTAAATCAAAACAAAAATGGTTTACGAGATGCAAAAGAGGACAGTCAACTTGCACAAAGCTGGAGCTGCTGAGGTGACATAATGGCCTCGTATTAATATACTGAGGTCATGAGTTAAGCTTCTATAGATCTGTTTAATGGCCACAAAGTAGTTTACTTGTGCAAACTATTGTAATTGAAAATGAATGAGTCACAGAAATCAACAGAATTATACAACTGTGGGCAGAGAAACTTAAGCATGGAGTTGACTGATAATATTAAACTTTACATTGGACAATCTTGGACCGACACATAAATGCATACTGGTGTTGTGATATGGATATACTATTAGCCCGTAAGCGAATTCTCAAAGCAAATAGACTTTTGCACTTGTTCCTGCCAAATAATTAATTCTATTGTAATGTATTATATATGACACTCGACAATATTTTGTGGTCATGAGATAATTCACTAAGTATTGACACATACTGAAAGCGTGTTGACTTTTTTGTGTATAAACTGTATTTAAATAAAACTACCCAATGTCCCTATATATTTAAGATTTAAAATATAACTATATTTAAAATATAACTTGTTGTATGTGATATTAATTTTCTATATTCATTTTTTCTCTTTTCCAGGAAAGGAATCAAGAAGTATTGTGTTGACTTTATGAAGGTGTCATGCAGCCCTATGAACGCTGGCCTTAATTAAATGGTTTATTTTATTTGATCATGGCAAGTAAGCAAAAGTCAACAGATCGCTAATGGAGCACTTCTTGGACTGGATGCTTTGTGTGAGACCCATTTTTTTGTATGGACTATGGGCAAAATTATGAAATGTCTCTCAGACAAATTCATCAAACACAGATCCACCTTGTTGACCAGTTTGTGTGTTAATCACATGACCACAGGCATTATGTATGCTCTTCAACACTTGAAGAAGAATCATCAATGTGTCATGATGATTCTGGAAATGATAAGTGGATCGTGATGGCAATCAGAGTGAAGTCATTTTAAACAGCATGATGATTTCAAGCTTTTCTATGATGGAAATGTGTCCTCAATGTCACAAATGACACAGATTGACACTGACCTTGACATCTTTAACATTCTCTTTTTTTATCTTGTCCATTTAGATGGAGCGAATATCATGCAGATTCAAAATGAATTTAAATATTGATGGGCAAAATCAATTATTAAACCATAAACATCTGTCCATTTGAATATAATAAAATGAACTTTAACTGCAAGAGTTCAATGGATCATGATCTTCAAAAATATAATCTTTTTATAGTTGTGTTCCTGAAGGTTGAATGGTCGAATCTGTTTAGTCAGAAGGTGTGCATTATTTTCGTATCACAGTGCAGCTCAGAATGTAATTCCGGCTGGAACATGAATGCTTGGTTAACATTTATGCGCTCGTTCTATAACATTATTGTTTCAGCTCAGTTTCAGTAACAGCTCATACATAAGGACTTGTACAGTGGATGATCCACATAACCTAAGAATAATAATAAATGGATTTTAAAAATGCATTGTTAAACAAAGTAAAACCTATAACCGTTGATGTGGTGGCATTTTCTGTTAGGAGACATTTATTTAACATTTATAGAAGGAGCCTCAGTTGTAATAGCTTTTTAACAGTCATGGTGCTTTGTGAAGATTTTAAGCACAGGAAAGTCTTCATCATCATAACAGCACAGTCTGTTGTGTGTTATTCTTTATATATACATTATAACCATAACAATATAACCACCAAAAAGTTGTCCTCTTTGGTGAGACCATGTAAAATATTTATTAAGATTAATTTATACAGTACTATGCATGCTTTTTAACTGTGTATTATAAATTATACAGTGATATGCAAGCTTTACCACTACTTATTACCAGTTATACAGTGTTATGTATGCTCTATAACTAGCAATTACCAGGTATGCAGTGTAATGTATAGTCTATAACTGCTCATCACCAGTTATACAGTGCTATGCATGTTATAGTGTACAATGTATATGTATAATGTACATATTATGTAACCTGGCATTATGCAATCATGCTATACAGTGTTATGCATGCTTTGTAAATAGTTACTAATAGTTATATAGTGCTATGCATGCCCTATAACTATGCATTATAATTTATACAGTGCTATGCATGTTTTACAACTATTTATTACCAGTTATACAGTGCTATGTGGGTTCTATAACTGATCATCACCAGTTATAGTGTTATGTATGCTCTATAACTAGTAATTACCAGGCATGCAGTGCAATATATGTCTATAACTGCTCATCGCCAGTCTGTTATACACGGACATGCATGGCTAATTATTACCATGCTTCTTACCAGACACTGCAGTGTATATAATTCATAGGAAGTGAAAGCAATAATTCTAATAAACCTTTTTGGTTAGCCAAAATGTGTTACCTTTGAAAGCATATGTTCAGCAGTACAATAAGTCATGTTTTATTCATTTTACTCTAAAAGTCATAAGGCAAGTGAAAATCATGTGAGCATGAAAATTATTAATCTAAGAAGTATCATTGCATTTGCTTATGTTTTGACATTATGTTAATGTCAGTAGCCACAAGAAAAACATTCATATGAAATAGAAACCAAACTCTCATTTGTATTCAGAGAAATTAATCAAATATGTAATGATGAGCAAACGGAGCGATGTTCATTCCTGTGCACTATGACACACGCCACCGATGAAGTGAATATAGGAAGAAATTTATAGAGGTCTGAAATTGATAGCAATGTGACTGGAAAAAAAAGAACAAAATCATGGAAAAGGGATGTCTGTAAAATAGTGTTCACTGATGCAATACAGTTTGTAGTTCAGAACCATGGATAAAAAATTCCAACTAAATTAAAGGAATTAATCAAAGCATATTTCTTTTTTTCGATGAATCCTAAGCCGTGTTTTATTAAAGTCCTGAACTGCAGGAAATTCAGAGTTGCTGAATAAAATGCTTTCTTCTGAAAGTTTGTTCACTTATCAGATCTTATTTCATATTCCTATTGCTGGCTACATTCTTTTATTACTTTTTATTTACATTTTTCTCTATCTTTATTCTCCATTGCTAACAGTGAAGCATATTCACTCTAACTACAAATGAATGGTCACAAAAATTACCTTCCACAGGGGCAGATGTTTCATACCTGATGTCAAGTCACTCACAAAGGACAAACAAATGCATCCCAATATCTCTTCTCAGAGATCATCTTCAGTGGCCGAACAAGGGATGGACAGGGAAATAAATCTTAATCAGAGCCATACAGACGCGAAAGGCCTCATCAATCCCTTTATTTTTTATTCATGGGGGTCAGACCAAAGCCTATCATTTCTTCTGGAAGATTAGAGATGTCTGCAATTACATGGGATAACAGAATAGCTGCAATCTGACCACAAACTGCCAATTAGTTGTCAGTGGAGAGTAGACATTTGCTACCTTTCTTGGTAACTTTACCTCTCCAGCATGGTGAAATTGTCAGTACTATTCCAACAATTACTGTAATTAAAATAATAGTTTAACAGGATTGAGCATAATGATTTCTGGTTGTTTGGGTGGCCAGAAAAAAAAAAATCATTAGGATTTCAGTGGGTGGACACAAGCTTCTCAGAAATTTCATCTCTCAAATTGGGAGATGTAGCTGTGTGTGTGGGTGCTGTCAGCTTGCCCTGCCTACAGTGTGGGCCTTGAACATGAGCACAGCGTTATGAAATTCTCATATAGGATTTGTTAAGCATTTGCAAGTAGCAACATATGATGTGACAGTCAATATTGTAGTGATGCATTTCAATAACAGCTTTGGCATGGAAACACATCAGTGCATGCCTTATCATTTCACATCTCCTCATTTCACACTTCTGGTTATGTGAACATAGCAGGGGTATATACAGTATATATAGATATACACCATATGGCCAAAATTATGTGGACCATATGCGCCCATTCCAAATCCATGGGCATTAATATGAAGTTGGTCCCCCATTGCTGTTTTAATAACCTCCAATCTTCTGGAAAAGCTTTCCACTAGATTTTGAAGCATGGCTCTGGGGATTTATGCTCATTCTGGTACAAGAAAATTAGTTATTATTATTATTATTATTATTATTATTATTATTATTAAAAGTTATTATTATTATTATAACTTTTTATTTAGCACCATGTGGGCATGGTGGCTTAGTGGTTAGCATGTTTGCCTCACACCTCCAGGGTTGAGTGTTCGATTCCCACCATTGCTCTGTGTGTTCAGAGTTTGCATGTTCTCCCCGTGCTTCGGAGATTTCCTCCCCCAGTCCCAAGACATGCATTGTAGGCTGATTGGCATGTACAAAAGTTTCTGTGCTATATAAATGGGTGTGTGTGATTGTGCCCTGCGATGGATTGACACCCCATCCAGGGTGTCCCATGCCTTGTGCCCTATGCTCCGAGGGATAGGCTCCAGGTTCCCCACGACCCAGTACAGATAAGCAGTACAGAAAATGGATGGCTGGATCTAGCATCATACTATTGTAAATGGTACAATATCAAGGTTTGTGTATGATGCAGTGTCCATTAAGCATGCTTCCTACATTTTTTTATTTTTTTTATTTTTTTTTTTAAAGTCACTGGAATTCCCTCTTAAACATTGTGTCTATAGGGCGCATGGTGGCTTAGTGATTAGCACGTTCGCCTCATACCTCCAGGGTCAGGGGTTTGATTCCCACCGTGACCGTGTGTGTGGAGTTTGCATGTTCTCCCCGTAGTGCGGGGGTTTCCTCCGGGTACTCCATTTTCCTCCCCAAGTCCAAAGACATGCATGGTAGGCTGATTGGCATGTCTAAAGTGTCCGTAGTGTATGAATGGATGTTTGTATGTGTTTGTGTGCCCTGCGATGGATTGTACACCCTGTCCAGGGTGTACCCCGCCTTGTGCCTGATGCTTCCTGGGATAGGCTCCAGGTTTCCCCGTGACCCTGAAAAGGATTAATCGGTATAGAAGATGGATGGATGGACATTGTGTCTATGTCGGGCAAATCAGTGTGTGATTCAAAGATACTGTATTCCTGATCCACCCATCCAGACCTCTCTACAATTTCTGATTTGTACACAGGAAAAAAAATTGCAGATATAATTTCCACAAAAACAAGCAAATGGTGCTGAAAATTCATTCAGTAAACTACAAGATGAACACAATGTTTTTAAAAAACATTGTATATATACATATATCAAGCTGGAGCCTAAGACATAATGGCCATGATGCTAGGAGAACAGATTCACAGCTAACAAAAAAGGTAAACATGAATCCCATCATGTGAAAAAGCAGCCACATATCAACTCGCTGTTCTGGCGAGATCTTGCCGCTCTCTATGAGCTTGCTCTGCTACAGACAACGAGGGTACAAACTCAAATTAAACAGCATCTCCCCCGCCATCCATTTAGAGGCAGACTGAGGGATAACTACCAAGCAAGGTCAGTAGTGTCTGTAATTGATGTGTGTGCTTGGTGGATGGTTGCCAAGGGAACAGGTGCTTAATGTTTAGAGACATTGTGGGATTTGTAGGCAGGAGCAGGGAGAATCCCTGGCCTGTAATTGCCTGCTGTTCTATCCAGAAACCTAGTGGGCTGAGTAATGATGTGCTAAAGATTTCCTGGCAAGGTGATTGACCTGGCACTCTTCTTATTTGTCAACAGAAAGAAAGAGGGTGAGATATGATAGCATCCGAGGGGTAACTATTGTCCCCTGGTGAGCACAGGTTTGTCTTGAGGTGTTTCTTGTTAGCGAGTGTGCTTGTTGGATCCTATACGCAGGTGGACATACTAGAAATTTATTAGCTTGTAAAGTTAAAGCTCCAGTGTGTGGCTGCCACTGAAATCTAATGAACTAAGATAAAAAGGAGTTGGTAGCTTAATATAGTAAATCATACTGAGTTAGTTAGCTGGTTAAGGGAAACAAACAAGTATATGATCATGTGGCATTACTGTTCCCTTTCAAGGGGAACTCAACGTTGCATGAGCTTCACACTGTGGGAAGCGCCCTTGCACACGGCTGGTATCTGAAGTTTTTGTAAAATTACTCCTATTTATAGGCCTGCTGCGGTCAAGTGTGTATATATATATATATATATATATATATATACAGTAGCAAGAAAAAGTATGTGAACCTTTTTGAATTTCATGGTTTTC
>JANDJT010000228.1:24689317-24723818 GCA_024331685.1 Stegophilus panzeri
AAGATCAGATCACATTTTATGACAAATTTATGCAGAAAACCATGAAATTCCAAAAGGTTCACATACTTTTTCTTGCCGCTGTATATTACTCTTCTGTCATTGTACTGTGCAAACAGAATGAGCCATAGAGAGTTCAGAAAGTGTATTACTTCCTGCTCTCATTTTATTACACAGGGGGATGGATACATATTTTGTGTGAAGTGTATGAGAGTGGAGCTTGCTGCAGCAGCCCTTGAGGGGGCTCATTATGGGTGCTTCACAATGAAGCGGCTCCGCTCCCAGCTCTCTCAATTCAGCTGAGGGTTTCAGAACCTCAGGGCCAGCTGCTGTTAAGGCAGCCGGCCGGCTGGGATCCTGCGGCTCCCGTATGGATCTGGAGCAGGAAATGAGTGCTGCTCTAGCTTGCTCTTCCTCTGGATCTGACTCTCCAGTATTAGGTTTTGGAGCTCGTGAAGCGACTTCTCCCTCCAGTGTGGACAGTCAACCCAACCTCTCTGAGTCTGAGGAGCCAGAGGGGGAGCCAGTGAGAAGGAGAGCACTCCCTTTTTTCCCAGAAATGCACCATCACGCTTCTGGGGAAAGCCATGTTTATAACCCCGGCCATCGTGGGGGATAAACAGTATGTTTATTTTGCTATGCCAAAGGCGCTTGCAAGCTACCTCCCTCCATCAACAGCAACAAAATCAGGGGGGCCGGCTTTGCCATCCAAGCCGTGGAAGATCACCTCAGCGTTGGTTGGCAAAGCAGGTCTAGCTTGTAGGTCTCTTCATACAATGGCAGTATATTGGGCAGACGTGCTGAATTGTGAGGAAGGCACAGAAGGCGAGTGTGGCGGCACGCCTCCACCCACAGAAAGCCAGTGGGACCATGCGGCCACAGTCGCAGCCTGCTAGTAAGCCTGATTTTAAAATGATAATCAGTACCAAAAAGTTAAAAAGAATCGGTTCTGAGGGACCACAGAGGAAGGTATCAGGAGATGAGAGGTTGTTAGGGCAGTTAGCCCCCAGTATTACTATAGGGCTCCCCTAGTCAAGGTCATCCCAAGTTTTCAGGTTTCTCTGGTCAGCAAGCTGTCATAGGGCAACAAAAATATGATGCTTTCCCTCCAACAAATGTGGAAAGTTAACGTCACTAAAGACCATCTGGCAGTGTGGAAACTACTGCCAAATGTATCTCCATGGGTTCTGTCCACCATAGAAAGAGTACCAAGTCCAGTCCATAGCTCGACCCCCCGGTTTAGAGGCGTGCTCACCACAGTAGTCAGAACAATTCAGAGCCCGACATTAGCCCAGGCAGTACGATCTCTCTTGGACAAAGGGGCCATAGAGCATGTTCCGCTTTCTCTGAAGGAGGGAGTTTTTTTACAGCTGTTATTTCCTGATCCACAGAAAAGACAGGATGCAGCCAATATTAGATCTGAGGAATCTGAACTGTACTCTTCGGACATACAGATTCAGGATATTGACGCTCAAACTTGTCATTCCACAGATTCAGTTTGAGGATTGGTTTGTGACAATAGATCTAAAAAAGATGCATATTCCATTGCCCAGTCACAGGAAGTTCCTGAGGTTCGCGTTTTGTGGCAATGCCTATCAATATCGGTTTTTCCTTTCTTCCCTTCATCCCCTCTCATCTTCACGAAGTGCATGGATGCTGCGCTGGCTCCTTTACGACTCCGGGGCATCCATGTACTAAACTACCTGGATGACTAGCTAATTCTAGCATGGTCCAGGAAATTGGCGATTCAACATTGAGATGTTGTTCTCGCCTACGTGAGGAGCTTGGGGCTCAGTTTGAACCTCAGGAAAAGTTCCTTCTCCAGTCAGAGGACAACTTTTCTAAGGGTTATATGGGATTTGAATATGATGAGGACATGTATATGCCCAACATGCATAGGGCAATCCTTTCAACATTGAGCAAGATAAAATAAGGTGTGGGCATCCCCTCCAGTCACTACGGAGACTGTTGGGGCTTATGGCAGGATTGATGAGGCCATTCTCGTCTGTATGGCTCTGATTAAGATTTATTTCCCTGTCCATCCCTTGTTCTGCCACCCAAGATGATCTCTGAGAAGAGATATTGGGATGCCAACGTCATAATATTAGGCCCATTGCACATGACACCGTTCAGTGGTGACTGAAGGTCGGGGGTTTCATCTGAAGAGGAAACCCCTGAGAGTAATCATTGTCACGCAGCAATGCCAATGTGCTCTGAGAATTTGGAGGTGTTCCTGGTTTCTAGTCTCAGGTCACACTCTAGGGGCATCTTTTTATCGCAAGACGGTAATGTCAAATGCCTCCCTCACAGTCTCTGGAGCACCGAAATTCTCCTCAGTTGAGAGGTTGATGTGTTAGTTATTACAGACAATACAGTGGTGGTCTCATATATCAACCACCAGGGAGGATTACGTTTGTACCCCCTGTTCAAGCAAGCTCAACTAATTCTTCTCTGCTGGAGGGGAAGTTTTGTCAGTGAGTGCAATGTACATTCCAGGCAACCGGAATGTGGCGGCAGACATCCTGTCAAGGCAGGGGCTGAGGCCTGGGGATTGGGGGCTCCATCCACAGGTGGGTGAGTCCATATGGTCGAGGTTCGGCTGAGCAGAAGTGGATGTGTTCGCTCCGAGGAGACAACACACTTTCTGCTGTGGTTCACCCAAACTCCTCCTGCACCAAAGAAAAAAGATTAGGGCTGGACGCCATGGTACACATGTGGCTGAGGTCACGTCTATATGCCTTTCCCCTGATTGCTCTGCTCCCACAGGCTCTAGCAAGAGTTCGCCAAGACCAGGCTACGTCTGCTGCCAGTAGAACCTGATTGGCCAGCTCGAATATGGTTCTCGGAGATAATTTCTCTACTGGCCAGTACTCTCTGGGAGATTCCCGTTCGCAGGGATCCCATTCTCTCAAGACCGAGGGTTGATTTATCACCCTCAGCCAGAATTATGAAAACTGTGAGTCTGAGGGGCACCAGCTCATAGATCCGGTCTCTCAACCGAGGTTGTAGAGACCATGTTAAATGCTAGAGCATCATCCATGAGAAAATTGTATGCATTCAAGTGGCAACTTTTTTATTGTGGTGTGAGGAACATTAGTTAGACCCAGTAAACTGCACAATAGCTACAGTCCTGGAGTTCTTACAGGAACGTTTCTCAGCAGGGTTGGCTCCTTTCACAATTAGGGTCTATGTGGCCACCATTTTGGCCAGCCATGCCCCAATTGATGGAGCCTCTGCGGAGCAACATCAGCTAACTTCAAGGTTTATGCATGGTGTCAGATGGCTAAGGTCCATCTGCTGACCATGTGTACCTTCCTGGACCTTTTCTGTTGTCCACAAAGGTCTGTCAGGCACCCCATTTGAGCTCTTGGAGTCAGTTTCAGAGAAGTTTCTGATCCTAAAGGTAGCTCTTTTGGCTGGCCCTGACATCTCTGTTGCCCTTCCTGCCTTGACTGTGCCCCTGGATTAGCCAAGGCCTCCCTATATCCTAGTCCAGATTATTTCCTAAGTGCCTACTTCTGCTTCCCAACCAGTAGGCTTGCAGGCTTTGCCTGCCTCCGTTCCTTACACCAGAATGAGGAAGATTGTACCTACTGAGTCCAGTGAGGGCTCTTTGTACTTATGTCCACCGCTCCAGTCAGTGGTGTAAGTCGGAGTACTACAATATCTCTTGCTTATGAGGCACATGGTCACGCTACGCCTCTGGGCATAGGGGCTCATTCCACTAGGGGGGGTCACCTCCTCAAAGGCTTTATCTAAGGGGTACCCTTACAGGATGTGTATGTTGCAATGGGATGGACTATGCTGCATACATTCATTTCGTATGACAGTTTGGTCAAGGATCTTGCAGCGACCCTCAGGCCCAGACCTTTGTGGACAGGCCATACCCTCAGTATGATGGAGTGGGTATACTCGTTTCCACAGCATTAAGCTCACGCAACGCTGTGTTCCCTTTGAAAGAGAATGTCTGGGTTATGCATGTAACCTTGTTCGCTGAGAAGGGAACGAGATGTTGCATAGCTTTGTCAAACTAGGTTATGCCTGTAAATTGCATCTTTGCTTCAGCCAAAAAGACACTGATGACATGGTTTACAGGCACCCTTTTATAGTCACACGATGCATGAAATGCCATGTCCCTTCTCAGGGAACAGGGTTACATGTATAACCCAGATATTTTTGCACCATCAACATAAAACCAGTCAGCTATGTGCTGGGATGTCTTGTACTCTCTAGTTTTGTGAGGTACTAATTGCAAGTGCAAATAGTCAATTCCTGGCCCACATGACTCCACATGCAAAAGTGTCCTTGGGCAAGACACTGAACCACAAGTTGCTCCTGATGGAAAGCTAGCGCCTTACATGTGTGAGTGTGTGTGTAAATGGGTGAATGAGAACCAGTGTAAAGCACTTTGTAGAACTGCTAAAGTTAAAACAGCACTATATAAGTGCAGACCATTTACCATTTATTGTATTATCCTTTGCTTTGTTTTGCAAAGTAGCTTTTGGCTGGGTGAGGAGAAATTAGAAGTGTTTTGGGTGTCATTTAACACAGGGTTGAGACAGATACATGTGTGAACAAAGTCAGTGACAACCTGGAAGCGGTCATGCCCTGGCAAGCCTGTCCCCATCCCACCTCGAGGGGAAATATCTCAGAGTTCTGAGGCAGGCATGGTTTTTGAAATGGGCTTCTTCTAGAGGAGCCAGGGTGTTGACATACGACATACAGGTGGGAAGCGGGCGGTGGGATGGGGACAGGCTTGCCAGGGTCAGATGGCAGGGCTAGGACATGATTGCTGGGGTTCTTAGGCAGAAACCAGACTTGGGAGGCTGCATCATCAGCCTCAGGTGTGAGCTTGTCTTGGTAGGCTGTCTTGTTTGCCTCAGGTTTAAGCATGGCATGGAAGGCTGTAACGTTAGTCTCTGGCGTGAGCATGTCTTGGGAGGTTGCGTAGTCAGCCTCAGACAGGAGCAGGGCGTGTAAGGCCATCTCGTTAGACTTGCTCGTGTGGAGAAATACCTGCCATAGGGTAATAACATCTAAACCAACGTCTAGTTGCAGGGGTGGTAGGGAGATGTCCCTGTCACTGCTTTCCACCAGGAAACATTCCGGGGTTAAATGAGTGAAATGTTGTTGAGTACCCAGCTGATAGCCTTGCAGCTGACCTATGCCATATGGAACCAGTGGCTCTGAGCCTGTATGGTTTTGGTTGCATTGGAATAGGCTGAAGGATGAAGGAAGAGCGGTAATCCTATGGACACCAGAGGAGGTGTGACAGGCAGTAATGCCATAGTAGTTTACCATCTACCTGTGTAATCAATGCTTGATTTTTCCACAGAACTGTGATAATTCCACATAATGTCTACCATCCATGCATGATAATTAGGCTGCATAGTAAAAACTGTTCTACTGTCAAACAGATGCCTTGTGAGTAGTGCACCATTAGGAATGAGTAGTTTGTGCTAGTTGTAGCATTGAGGTACATCACACCTGTCACACACATGTAATTATTATTATTATTTGCTGTGCAACTATGAAGAAGAAAAAAAATTATAACCTAGACATGAAATCTGCTTGTGACAGCTGCACAGACTGCTGATTTTTCCACTCCTGCTTTTTTCCACATTCTGTTTAGAACTTCTTTCTGATTATATATTTGTAATTTTACCACCTAATCACCTTTTCCCAAAACATAACATATAAGCTGGAAGCAAACATGCTCCTAAGGGCTCACCATTGCAGTAATATCCATCTTTAACTGTGAGATAACAATAATAATCTCAAAAGATTTCTGTTATAGTTCTTTAGTATCTGTCAGTTCCCCAACCCCAATGGTGTCTTCTTGGCTCCAAAACATCTGCTTCAACTACCTTCGCCCCTATCAAGCCCTTAATGAGCTGAGTCAGGTGTATTACAGCAAACATCATCACTCTGTTTAGGGCAGGGGATATCTAGAACATTTTTCTTTTATTTCTAGACATTTCTAGAATAGTTTTGTAGGCTAAAAAGCCTTTTTCTCTGGCTGAACAGCAGATGCGTCTTTATAAAAGTGTCAGACTTTCTGAAATGGGCATTCATGCTTGACTGCACCTTATCACCTACACTTTCACCTGCACATGTTGCTCAATACAAAATTAATCTTCTGTGCAACTTTTTTTTAAAGCCCTGTTTTCTACTTGTGGCCTGTGGAGAAATGTTTATGTGTGGTTTTACCTGGAGCGCTTCCCAGAGGTGCTAAGATGAGAAGTCAGAGATTATGATTCATAGTGTGATTTTTTTTTTAATATCGTTTTTCCTGGTAGCACCTAAAAGGTCTATACACTCAGCAGATTGTGTAACATTCTGTCTATTTATCATTTTGAGAGAATGCTTTTAGTTATGATTCAAGCCAGATGCTGATTTATTTTCAAGAATATGTCACAGAACTTCAATGGAAGCATCGGTTGATACCAATTAGAAATGTAACCAAGTATGAATAGATTTTTCAGATTTCAGATTGAACTGTTAATGTGTTGTAATTAAGCAATATTGCATAAGCAAGAGTGAGGTTATACTGAATATCGGCACAGTTGTGATTCAGCCATGAGTACAAATCCACAGGATGAGTGTCGTAAGTAATCACAGCAGTGCTGATATTCAGTACAAATGCAAAATTACTTTTATACAACATCACTATAAACAAAATATTATATCAAGTAAATGACATTTTGGACACAACATGGCTAAATGTTTTGTTTATTTTTCATGCTAGCAGATATAGACCCCAAAGAAGCCTCACTCGCTAACAGCCCATCAGCTAGCTGGCGAGCACACTGCTCATCGGGCCCACATTGATTTGTACATTCCCATTAAAGGTGCATCCAGTAAAATTGGCTTCACTTATTCCATTTCATCTTCATCTGACAAACTTATAATGTTATATTCAGGAAAGCAAATTATCATTTGCTGTGTCTGCTGTTGCTGTTGCTATCGCTACTGTGGTAACAGTTTTAGTTAGCGAGTGCTAGAACTGGAATGTTACATAGTGCAAACAGACAAGCAGACTGATATAAACAGTTAAATGTCTGAGTGTGGTTATACTAAATATAAGCTCTTGGTATGCTGCTCATCCAATAAGATTAGTGAATTACAACTAACTGTTGTGTAAACAGATATAAATACTAATATGAATAGGAATAAAAAGTAAATAAATAAAAAATAAGAAGTGGCTTTTTTCTGTTGAGGTGGGACTGGGATTCTGTGGAATAATAATTTTTAAAAAAAAAACAACAACAGAAAACTAGTGCACCTCCAATTTATATCTGTAGTAATATGTTCTAATTATATTAGATATAAAAATATTATTATAAATTCTAATTTACTGTAAAAAGGACAAAAAACACATTCCAAATTAGGCCACACCATCTTTTGGTTTAAATCCGAATACAGATTCAGATAGTATTTGGAGCATTAAAAGGATACAGATACAGATTCAAATTAGTAATCAGAGGTAGAATAGGATAATAAACACATTATTATTGTTGTTGTTGTTGTTACATATATTTTAGTGTTTTACTTTTTGGGATGAACTTTTTTGAGTGACAGGTGCCAAAACAATATTTATTCTATCCCATATCCCACCCCCTTTTTCCCCCCAGCAAGAATCAACATCCTTTTCCTTCTCTCTCCCTCACCACCTGCTATAAAAGCACATAGCTCCGTTCTGCAGCTAGTTAGCTGAGTGATCCTGAATGAAGAGAAAATTGCAGATACTAGATCACCTTTGATGTCTTTCTACCTGCAGTGTCTCTGACTCATCTCTTTAAGGTCTACAACACGCGTTTCAGATCCACAGCTTATTCCAGTCTCATCTCTGTCCTCTCTCTAATCCATCTGTGGGGTTGTGTGAATTGGACTGGTGGCGCCATGAGTGCTTCAGAGATCGGAGCTGAATTTTTAACCCGCTGTGTATTTGTCTAACGGGATTTTGAGTGGCAACGATGAATGAGTAGCAAGGTTGTAGAGTAAGAGAAGCATCAAAGCAGACCGTGCGTTCAGATGCAACTTTGTCTGTAATATGATGTCCAGAGGTGAACTCAAAAGAGGTTCATTGCAAACCAAATGACTTCCCACCCCTGCTAGTGCTTGATGCAGTTCAATTTTCATTTTGGTAAGTAATTTAAAAGAAAAAAAAACTATCTAAAATGGTGAATGTTCTGTAACTTATATAGCCTGTTGTACTATATTTTCCATGACTTTATTGCTATATTTTAGGGCTCAGATATATATTTATTTTCTTATGCAGGCACAAATAATTTGGTCATATAACACAAACATATTTTTTGAAGTAGTTGGAAGTAGGCCAAACTTCCCCCCACTTCTGTTTAAATTTGTGTTCTCAAATGAAATGATGTGGGTGGAGTAGGGGTGTAGTGTTCAAAAGCACAGTGGTGTGTTTCAACCTACTTTGCAATATTAATACCTGCTGAGACCTTCCTTTATTGCAAAGCCGATGTTAAAATGCAACAAGAAAAGTCCTGTGTTGTTTGTTACAACTCAGATTTGGGGATGCAGACTGTGGATTGTGGATGTGGCTAGTGTTCTTGTATCCATAACAAGGAATGTGAATCGGGAGGTTGACATGTCATTACTCACTGAACATTGTATCTATAATTAGTAAAATCAGTTAACTGTCTAGTAAGGAATAAAACACATTAAAGGAAGTTGCTGTTATGGGGAAAAAAAATCAGTGATGGTGTGGTGTGATGCATCTCGATGAAAATGCAAGCTTAGTTCTTACATGAAAATTCTTAGAAAATACAAGGAGCTGATTGTATTGTCTATCCCAGCAGCACATCTTCACATACTTCATTCTAATGTAGTTTATATATACCACTGCACGGTTGAATGCTCAATCCTGACTGGTCAGAAGGTGTTGATTAATTTATCCTAATTTATCCTATCCATCTTGGACAGTAGTTCCAACTGCAAGGTTTATACTAATGCACTCATTCTAATACATTATTATATAATTATATTATTAGATTATAAGACATCTAATACAATACATTATTTATATGCATATCATTTCTGTGGTAACAATGAATAGAGGGCCTTTCATGGCAGACAGTCCACATAAACATACCAAAAATAATATATGTAATATTTGATATGCTGAATCAAGACCTTTAATCAATATATTTGGAAGTGTGACTGCTTTGAACAGTCAGAGCTAAAGCTGTAACTTTATGTTTTCTGACATGGAAAAGTTTTTAGAATGCAGAGCATTGCAGTTACCCAGGCATGACTTGCTACATTTTTATTTATTTATTTATTTATTTATTTATTGGTCGTATTAACTTCACAAAAGAGCAAAAGTAGAGAGGCTTGTGAGTTAAAATGTAAAATGATAACAGGAAGTACATTCCCTTCCAAAAGGATTCTACTGTTGTCGCTATACATTTCGATACAGATCAAAAAATGAATATGAGACAGTAGATCAGAATTTCAGCTTTCACTTCCTCATATTTACATCTAGTTGTGTTAAACAACTTAGAACATTTTTTCAAGTGATCCAAAATATTGGAAGATGTGTTGATAGGTGTTTCTTGCTGTCTAGGTGCCCTGTTAAATTGCTTGTTTAACGAATTAAATTAAATTAAGATAGCTCTGAATGTCTGTTCTTGGTTTGAGCCCTAGATTTTGCCTGTGAGGACTGTATATGTTGTTTGTCATATCACAGTAAACCAGCGACTCAATTTCCCAAAATGCACCACAAACTAAAAACATGGGCGACGAAGACTACAACTCCCAAACACACACACAAACACGTTCACCATCGCCTGAATTCTAATTAGAGACATCTGCTGCCAATTGCACCTTCACCCACACCACTCCTTTATAGAGACTGTTCACACACCATGTCTTTGTGGAGTATACGCTCAGTTGACTAGTTCTCTGTCCATACCAAGCCTTGATGTGTTGGTTTTTTCGGATTTTGACTTTGCTCTTGTTTAAAGACCTTGTCTCTCTGCCTAACCTTGTTTTGCCTGATCGCCTGACCTCTAAGTTTGTGGAATTTGCATTACCCTTTGGACTTGTTGTTTTTGGTATTAAACTACATAACCTGCACTTACTTCTGTCTTCGCCTCCTTTACCTCGCACTGTTAAAAAGGATAAACCGACATGAAGCCCAGATAGCTGTCTATTGGAGAAAAGCAAGCAATTTTGAAGCTGAGAAAAGAGGGGAAAACAATAGAATTGGGCTTGCTGTTCTAATGCTTTCAAAAGGGACTGTAACTTGAAATTACTTGTTTGGTGGGTGTTCCACAACATTAACTGTCACTATAAGTTGATAAAGTATAATGTGACATGCTGTAACAAAAAAAAAAAAAAATCATTAACAAATTGCTGAAGTTTAAGAGGAATAAAACACTTTGGGATGATCTGTTAAAGGGAAATAATCAACTTTGGGGTGGTAACAGTAACTGTTCTTGGTGTAAAACCACACCACACCACACCACATAGTTGTTGATTATTTACCTAAAACAGCATGCCCCATTGTGTTTTCATCCTTAGTCTTTTATAACCTCACTTTTCACCAGGTTACTACAAATATCTGTTTTAATTTATTTTTATGTAATGTTTTGCACTTGTGAAATGATTATGAAAAAAAGCATCATGGTGTTAATGTTTAATGTTACTTAGTTAAATAAAATTTAATCAATGAGTTTTAAATTCTGAACAAAATACATTGCTACAATTCATGTGAATGACCTTTCAGGTTTTTGTGAAGGAAATTGTGTAGTTATAACAACAAAAAGTTTTACAGAACGAACTATAAGCATGATGTCACTTTTCACTCCAAAATTGCCAACAGTCTCAGTGTTATTCAAGCATAAGAAATAAAACATTGTGCCAATTCCTTTACTGTCAACTCCAGCTGTGATAAATCTATTCCCTTCTTCTCTGTCGTCATCTCTATCGCACTCTCCATGTGCCGACACAGGAGGGGATCCTGAACACTTTCCAATATCTGTTGGAGCTTTTTGTCAGGAGAGATTTGGTCTAATTTCTCAACACCAGCGCAGGTTCTCGCCTATCCTTCACCTGGCCTGCTTATCTGCGGCTCTTCATTGTTCAGCAGGATCTTTGCACAATGCTGATAATTCAGGGGAAGGTGATCATCACTTTTCTCTGTGATGTCTATGACCAGAACCAATGGATTTTGCTGCTGTGAAGGACACTGGCATCTCTTTTGTTCTTCTGGCTCTGCTTATAGGTATTGCGATTTAGAGAGGCGTGCTGTTACCAATCATGCAATGACAAAGAGTCTCCAAGGGCAAAGAAATTGAGCTCATCAAAGTTCACAGCCGGGCAAGCAAAAGTGACAGAGTGAAAGAGACATATCTTTATCAGGAGATGATAAATAAAGCAATTATTCTCTCATGGCCCACACACACACACCACTCTCTCTCTCTCTTGGTAGGAAGTGGTCAGGACAGATAAGTAATTAGCCGAGAGTTAATGGGCATGCTGCTTTGGGGCATCACATGTCGAAGAGTAATATGCCAAATAGCGTTACTAGAAAGCTATCCCTCAATGTTAAACACCCCTCTTCATTAACAAAGCATTTGAATTAACCTACTCATTAATGTATTGATTAATTAAATATACCTGAAATACATGCTGTATAATTCTCTTTAATTGTGTATTGCATTATAAAATTAATTAAAATCCCAGTGAGTACAAAGATGTTTAAAAAAAAAAACATTTATCAGACAATATATTTTCCAGCCTAAAGGTTCAAATGATTAAACTACTGGTAATACATAAATATTAGACTTAATATTGACTGAAAATACATATACATTGTATATTTTGATATATGTGGCTGAATTCTAACAAACACATTAAATGAATACTTTTTTGTTTAGATTTTTTGCTTCTAACATTCTTGGACCCAATTCCAGAAACCATGAACAACATGCAAAAGTTTCTTGAAAAAGTCATGTTCAATAAGCATCCAGTTTAATAAAGGCAGTGGTCAGCCTGCCTCAAGCTATCTAAAACCTTGCTAGCTGAGTGTGATTTCATCACAATAAATGTAAGGCTTGGTAGATAGTGAATGTGCTGTAGGGAAACATACATAATTCTAATCAGTTTGAAATTATGTATAAGCTGTCAAGATGTCCACAATGCTCCTACACCACAGTTACAATGAAATCTTTAAAAGCATTTTTCTCCCCTTTCACTGTTGTGGGTAAATAGATTTCAAAGTGCTATTACTTGTGATTGCGATACATAGAATTCAAAACTACAGTAGAAAATGTGAAAATCTCACCATGTGAAGGGGTTTCCCAGGCTGTAACATAGAATAAACAGAATGTATCCAGAATAAAACCTTTAAAGTGGGCTACAATACATTTTATGTAGTTTTGGCAAATTATAGGACTGACATGTTAAAAATTTATTGTTCTTGAGGAAACATATGCAAAATGAGCATTCTATTCTAGGAAAAAGAATGCAGCTGCTTCTTTCCTCAAATGCTTGGTGTTTACTATAAAACTCTCTGTATATACACACTCCAGTTTGTACTGTAGCTTGATTGGCTCTGGTCATATCCAGCCTTGTGAGTCTTGTGAGACCTGAACATAATGGGCGATTGAGTCTATGGGCAAACCTAAACTGTCCATCGTGAATTTGACAACTGGAAATGGGCTAGGTGAGAAGTAAAAAATAAAAATAAAACTTCCGAAACTACAGAGGTCTGGATGTTTGTGTTCTCATAGCTAGTAATGGCTACTCATACAGCATATAGTATTTATAATCATAATTCTATATGCAGTCATTTTCTGTACCGCTCATGCCCTGAATAATTATTTAGGGTTCAGGTGTAGGTGGATCATGACTGACTTAAAATGGAGTTTCAGTCTCATTTAGTGTCTCTATGTGCTGACTCAGTAAAGGCTGTCTTTGTTCAGGCAGTGTTTACTGAGATATTAGTGTTACAGGCTGACTGAGTGATTTAAAAAAAAAAAAAAAAAAAAAAAAAACATTCAATGGCAAATTGTGCATTTTTAAAGACCCATTTCTTAAAAATCGGTTGCAATTTACTGCTTCATTCACAATATCTAAGAGTCTCAACCCTGAGGCAAAGACTGCAATCCTTACACACACTCTTAATAATAGTACAAGACCTGGGTGAGTTAGTTGCAGCCGTGTGAGCAGTCCAAGGCTACCCCTTTGAATAATTCATGAAATCTGACAGAGGACTGACAGAGCACACAATACCTTGCTTTTAGCTGGCATTTACTATGGCAATCTACAGGGATGCCACAGTTTGGGTTAGGCAAGTCATGCAAGAAAAAATGAAGCTGGTAGTGGAAACAGTGTGAATGAGGACTAGGGGAGAAAGGGTGAGCTCCTTCTGCAGTAATTAAAACTATGCCTCAGGTCACTGTCCACATGGGAGCAGGAGAGATGGATGGCACAAAAAGCAGGTAATTCCACATGCCAGCAGTATGAATACTCTGCCCACCCAGCATTTACCACAGTATCCATCAGCTCCCTCCAGGCTAGAGTCATTTTCATCTCAGCCCATTCAGATTCTGGATGATCACCTAGCCATATCTCGTGTGGCCTAATAAGCTGATCAGGGGTCTCTCCTTTTTTACATCTAATTATCATGTGATATCTTGTTCTGTCTTTCCATCGAGGATACAGTACTGTGCAAAAGTCTTAGGCACATGCAAGGAAATGCTGTAAAGATGCCTTCAAAAATAATGAAATTAAATGTTTCTTCATTTAAAAAAAAATACTATAAAGAGCAGCAAACAGTAATAAATTAAACAAAGGTAATATTTGGTGTGATGACCCATTGCTTTAAAAAAAAAATGGTCTCAGGTTGAATTAGTGTAGTTTTATAAGGAAATAAGCTGTACGTTTGTACTCATCTTGCAGAACCAGCCACAGTTCTTCTGGAGACTTTGACTGTCACACTTGCATCTTATTTTTTCAGCAAAATCCAGCAGCCATTCTTATGTTTTTTGTCTGAAAAGTGTCTCTTACCACTTAATATGCTGGTTTCTTTGCAACCCTTTTTCTGTTAATTTTGTGCTGGAAAACTAATGTTTGGAAATCTAAAATGTTTTTTGTACTGACTCGATAATGTAGAAGTCATAAAATAAAAATCTATAACAAAGTTTGTAAGGGTGCCAAAGACTTTTGCACAGTACTGTACATGCTCTAAATCTGTACAGATTGACTGGATAGTAGAACGCAGAGTATGCATTTTGCTCACTCATTGAAATGCAAGATTTACATCAAAAAGCAATCATTAAAAGTATGTCTGCTCAGCATTTCTGATTGAAGTTCTAGCAAATCAAAGTCATCAAGACAACATGAAAGAGTGACGCTTTTATGTCACAATTTATTTGCATTAAGCACGCGTTAATATTAACAGTACATTTTATGCATGGATCTTAGTACTGCAAACTCTAACCTAAAATCTAACCTAAAAGATTACTGATGACTCAGTATAACAAGATGCACTAAATTCCAGATACCATAAGTATGGTAAAATATACCATCAGTATGCCACTTATTTTAAATCACATTGATGAATGAATATGATTGTCTTTTTAAACATAATCTTAAAGAAATACTGATTGCCACAAATGAGAGGTGGTTAGAACAATTTCTGACCATCTTTATAAAAACATCTATGATCCACAAATGCAACATGGGCTTGGCAATGAGTCAAAAAATCTGTGTAATGAAGGCAATCCAAAGGCTAGAGATGTAAGACAGTCAAAAAGATTGATAACTCTAAGTAAAGACATTATTAGAGTGTAGGCTCTTACTGCATAAATACTCCATGGTAATTGGCAGCGCATACAGCCCAAAGGTTCCCAACCCTGGTCCTGGAGTACCTCCTGATTCAACTAATCTGCTTATTATCAGCACTACCTGAGCTAAAATGGGTTTGTTGTAGCAGGGAATACACTAAAATGCAAAGGACCCGTTGCACTCCAGAACCAGGGTTAGGAACATGTGATCAAGCCAGTAGTGGGGCTAGTCTGGGATGTGACTACAGCCGCACTAACATTCAGTAACCCAACATCAAACCTGAGTGATGTACCTATCCCAGACCACTAAACACGTAAGACTCTGCCACCTCACGTCTGTGGACCCATTCACTCCCATTTGCAGGAACCACATCAGCCAGGGGAGCAGGAACCAGAAAGGAAACAAGAAACAACAAATACAATATTGTCTAAGCAAGTCCAAGCTATATATTACAGGATGAATTTCTCTTATTATTCTAAAGGGCCCCACATATTTGACGCTTGGATTGTGGCTATTGAGTCTTATCTCGAGGTTCCTAGTCAATAGCCATAGCTTATCACAGTTGGAATTCGGGGTTTCCACTTTGTCACTGGTTGGCCTGTCATTGATGAACACGGACACGTGTTGGACCAGCATGTTGTGGAGTACATCATTAATGAATGCCTGGAATACAGATGGGGTGTGAGCCAGCCCATATGGCATGACAGGGTAATCTTCATTCCCCTACAGGGATATTTGAAAAGGGTTATTTTTTTTAACACAATAGATCGACATTCATGCTTCTACTCCAATGGCTATATTTATTCTAAGGAAGGAAATGCACTGTAAACTCCATAGGGTACAGCACTGTTTAGTGTCATGTGAGCTTATATGATATATGTCAATATAAGCTTAGTGAAGGCAGGGTGCAAGTTTGTAACCTTAGCATGGTATTTATTAGGAGCCATACAATAATCATAGTTGTAATCCATAGAGAAGGCCAAAGAACAGACAGGCAGCATGAAACAAGGAATATCCATAGTAGAAAAAAGGAAACGGGTGAAGGACAAAACTAGGAAAGACAGGTATTAGAAAATAAGGGTTAGACACAATAAGACTCTGTATAGAGAAGCAGAAACAAAAGAGCCTAAATAGCCAGACTAATCAAGAAGCACACATAGAACAGGCACACACATTAGATTAATCAACCAATGGTAAGACAGGGATGGCAGCAGGACTTGAACAGAAACAAAAGCAGAGAGCATGACACAAACAAAAACACCTGACCTGAACTCAAAACAAACACTTAGAGGAGTTTATGACAGACATCAAGACAATACTCATATTTCCGCTTACTTAATGTCGCTAATTTGTATCCATACCATACCAAACAAATGACTGCTATAAATTACTTCACAGGTCAATTACTTAGGTTTATGTAAATAGAGTTACGTTAGACGCCCCTAATTTATTAGGTTTTGTTCATATTGTATTCTGGTAGAATAAAATTCCATGAGTTTTAATTAAGAGTTCAGATTGAATTGCAGGTCAACATTGCAGGTCGGTTTATGTGCAATTCAAGTGCGACACTCTCCAAAGGGAGGTTTTAAGAGAAAAAAACTACAAATTACAGTTTGATGGAATATCATTGTATTCCTTTTTTCCTTTAATCAAGAAAACAACAAGCACTGTTTATAAATTTATTTTTTGTACTGTAAAATCAAACATACTTTCAAGCTAACAAATACCAACATCTTCCTTAATATTAACATCCTCTTTAATATTATTAAATAAGGAGAGGAATAAACAATTAATGCACTTATTGCACGTGATGCAAGTAGAATTTCATGAATACAAGTCATCTACAAACTGAAATGTTTCTTGTCAATAGAGAAAGAGTATGTTATTTGTGAGAATGCTATCATCATCACAAAAGTAATGGAATCCAAATGGTATATGGATATGTTCGACTGTACAAGACACAGCTGTGGCGGAGCTTTCTTCAAAGTTGCTGATTAGACATGAGTGGTATGTCAGTGGGAAATAAATGCTGACATAATCAGATTTCTGTTGGGGGGTTTGAAATTTTTATTATTTCAGTAATAGAAGACAGATGCAAAGTACCCCCTCACACACAAAAAAATGTTAAGAAGCCACATGCCTCTGTATTCTTAAGTGGGTGAAAAAGAACCTTTGGAAGTAGGATAATAAGAGATCACAGGATGTAATCTCTTCTTCATGAAATATCATTGCCATATAGCTATTGTCCATGATAACACTTGGCATGACAACAGTAAAACTGTTACCATTTACCTGCAAAATACACAGCAGGGGCTGTAATATTGACCTTCAGATAAAACAAGCTCTCCTATGCATTCCCAGTCCCCAGAGAAACACTGGGTTTAATTAAGGCATATGGTGCCTGGCCATTAACCCAGAATGCACATTTCTTGATGTTGATGAGCTGGAATCAGATGCATTAGTATTTGAGAGGTGGAAGTGAAGTGGAACAATGCCATTCGCAGCATAAGGTCTTTAAACGTGTTGCTGCATGGGGAAAAGATGTTTAGACATCCATGCTTACATTTAACAATAATGTAATGTACATAACGTAGTATTCTTAAGGCTCAAACCATTGCAGGCAGAGGATGCATTCAGGCACAAAATGGTTGGGTGAAATATAAAATAAAAATAAGGTTGTGCTGTTGTTTTTACCATCATCGTCCCTTGTTTTAATTCTCAAAAAAACTACATGTCTGCCTAACCACCATGGATCAAGACTGAAGAGAAGTACAATGGATATAAAAAAGTCTACACAGCCCTGTTAAAATGGCAGGTTTTTGTGATGTAAAAAAAGAAAGAAAACAAGCTAAATCATGTCAGAACTTTTTCCACCCTCAAAGTGAAATTAGAATGTATAAAAATAAAAAAATAAAAAATTATATCCATTGTACATAAGACTTATAACACTTATTAATAACACGTATTAAGCATTTAGGTACTGAAGACACCAGTTGGTTAAGTTTAAAAAGTGGAATTTTCCCCCTTTCATCCATTATGCATTTCTTCAGCTTTGCAACTGTACAGGGCCTTTGTTTCCTTATTTTGCACTTCATAACGCACCACACATTCTCAATCGGAGACAGGTCAGGACTGCAGGCAGGCCATGCGAGCACCCGCACTCTCTGTTTAAGCAACCATGCGCTTGTAATCCGGGCAGAATGTGGTTTGGTGCTGTCCTGCTCTGGATGGCAGCATATGTTGCTCCAAAATGTGTACATATCTTTCTGCATTAATGGTGACCTCACAGATGTACAAGTTACCCACGCCATGGGCACTGACACACCCCCATACCATGACAGACACTTGCTTCTGGACCTGACGCCAATAACAGCTGGGATGGTCCTTTTCTTCTTTGGCCCGGAGAACACGATGGCTGTTTCGTCCAAAAACTATTTCAAATGTTGACTCGTCGGACCACAAAACACAATTTCTGTGCTATTGTCCATCTCAGATGAGACCGAGCCCAGAGAAGTTGATGGCGCTTCTGGACAGTGTTGATGTATGGCTTATGCTTTTCATAGTATAGCCTTAGCTTGCATCTGTGGATGCAGCAGTGAACGGTGTTGCCTGACAAAGGTTTACCAAAATATTCCCGAGTCCATGTCAGGATATCCATTACAGACTCATGATGGTTTTTAATACAGTGACGTCTGAGGGATCTGAGATCACACGCATTCAGAATTGGTTTTCGGCCTTGCCCTTTATGCACCAAGATTTGACTGGATTCTTTGAATCTTTTAACTATATTGTGCACTGTAGAAGGTGAAATGCCAAAAATCCTACTGATTTGTATGTGAGGAATGTTGTTCTCCAAGTGTTGGATTATTTGCTGACACATATGTTGGCAGATTGGTGAGCCTCAACCCATCCTTGTTCTTGAAGGACTAGGCCTTTTTTGGAGGCTAATTATATACTATGATTAGATGATTGCCTCACCTGTTTCACATCACCTTCTTATTTCAACTTGTCACATCACTATTAGTCCTAAATGGCCCCGTCCCAACTTTTCCTGAATGTGTTGCATGCATCAATTTAAAAATAAACGGTTACCTTCATAAAACTATGTAGTTGATATGGTAAAACATCAAATACCTTGTCTTTATACATTTTTTGTTTAAATACAAGTGAAAGTACATTTACAAATCACTCCTCTTTGTTTTTATTAGCATTTTCCATACTCTCCCAACTTTTTTGGAATTGGGGTTGTATATAAGTGAATGAGGTGCTTAAACTGACTTCTTGTCTGATAATAAGAATTGTAAGTTAAAGACATTTTTTTGGAAAAAATTATACAGAGAGTAATTTAAACTAACAAAGGAAATAATGGCATGTGATAACCTCTAGCGTAGGTGGTGTCATCTCAATAAATCTTTCTCTAGTGTTGACGCCAAAGATATGGCTAAGGCATGAAAAAAAATCAACTGAGCTAATTAACTTGCCATTTGTAGAAACCAGAGAAAAAAAAAAAGACAGAATAGCAGTAGAATAGGTTAAGGTGAAGTTCACTGGAACTATACACAATCACCAGCCACTTTTTAAATAGGAACAAGTGTTCATGTGCAACATGAATGCAATCAGCAAATCAGCCGATCATGTGGCTACAGAGCAATGCATAAAATCATACAGATTCAAGTCAAGAGCAAGAGAATGGGGGGAAATGTGATAAGACAGACTGGTTTGAGTATTTCAGAAACTGCTGATTTCATTGGATTTTCACAAACAAAAATCAGTCACAGAATGGTGCAAAAAAACAAAAAACATCCAGTGAACGGCAGTGATCCTTGACAAGCAGAAATTATGCTTGTGTGATGTTAGATGTTAAAACGCATGCTAGCTTTGGCTATCTAGTATTATATTAGCCTCAAATAGTATGCTAGGGGTTATAACATTTTATCACAAAATAAAGCTAATATAGTCCAAAAGGATCATAATGACTGACAGTGTCTCATGTCTAGCTAGCACTGCACAACCCCAGCAGTGCCCTCTCACCTCCCTTTCTGCTAATATAAAATGACTTGTAGGAATAACCCCAGGGAGACTATATCATATTCTATATCCTGTTTAAATTGAAATGCTGGTAAATTTCCATTATATCCCATTAAAGAGTTTTCATACTTTTTTTCCTTCAGTATAGGGATACTCCAGGAAGTGTTCTTTTTTGTCACATCACACCGAAAGCAAACCAAAACAAATTACTTTGCAAGTTTCGTATGCAGAACATAACAATATAGGTGAATATAGAAAAAAAAAATCAACATTACAGAATTACTAGGAATGATACTGTATGTCCTATATACTATATATATTATGATAGGGTCAGTCAATGAATGGGGGCCATTTAGCCACTAACTCTTGTAACTCTTGAAAACTGATTGATGATTTTGATGATTTATGAACATTATATCTAAGAAAATATAAATTTAATCACTGAAAGATGTTTTTTTTTTAGGATAGAATTATCAAATACACAATACAAGAGATTATAACAAAGGTCAAAACAATCAGTTTGCATTAAAGATATGAGGTGTACTTTTGGTATGACATACTGTTGGTGTACAATTGACTGTACCAACTGTACAATTACAGTTGGTGACATACTGTTGGTCATGAATACAGACTTCTTTCAATGTTATGTAACAGACATATGTCAGGAAATTCCTATCAATAGTAATGTTGTTTTGTCAAGACAGCGGCCCATTATGGCCCATTTCTAAACCTCAAACTTCATCACATGCTAATTTTTAGTTTAATTTTTCCATAGGGAAAATGTTGTCTAATAATATTCTTTAGTATATCACACATGGATAAAGACTGCATCGATAAGCAGGAGCCCATTATAATCAGTCAACCTCATGGTGTCACACTGGATCAATATTAATTTCCTTCCTGCTCCAACAGGTGCTGAGAAATGGTGTATGGGTGAGGAATGCTCTCAAAGTGTGAAGAGAAGTAGGGTCTCATCATGGCTCTTTGCAAATTGCTGGTCTTTCTCTGGCTGGTGCTGAATTCCTGCCCTTTCTGCTCTCCCCTACAATCAAGGTGATGATTAAAGAGCAATGTGCCAAGAAGAGACCCGACTGGACCCAGTCCTTCTGAGAGGTCTGCCCTCTGGGCATGCATCCCGCTGGCACATTACACATGCTGGAGGATGTGGATGAAAGAGAAAAGGAAGAGGAGGAGGGCAAGAGAAGAACGAGGAAGGACACCTAACAGAGAGGCTTTTTTTTTAAGCGGGTGGCATTTTCCCTGAGCAATTTCACTAAAGATCACAGGCTACTAACGGCTAAAGATATTAAGCAATTTTGCTCTCCAAACACTACACCTCCATCACTGATTTAGCTGTCTGAGGCTCACAAACACCTCTGACTTACTGTGGAGATGTGAATTGAATTACAAAAGTCATCCAAGGAATTGTAGCCAAATTAACAAATAATTACATAATCAGAGTCAAATTGTGATAAATTCCCCTGTTCTTCTGCCACTATAGGCTGTGTTCTTGTCACCCCAGGCAACCTTTAATTCTATAATTAATATTTGAATCCTGGCACAATTGAAATTTTTCTCAAGCAGACACGCTGGAGATTTAATCTGCTCACATTGGCTTGTGGCATAATACCATTAAGATTGAAATGATAGCATGTGTTTCTCTGAAATTAGATAAACACAGTGGAGAGACGTGACAATGACATGCTTATAGAGAGTGGCCTAGATCTTTCAAATGATGACAGAAGAATCAAAGCCGCCAGCATCCTGATGCACTTATCCCATTCAAGAAGTACACTTTACCCAGATTAAACAAGAATAAAATAATCCCAGGCTTATCTCTATAGCCTCTGTAATGAGTCAAAAGTCCCTTGGTGGGAAAGTGTGGAACCACATCTTCCTCACAAGATAAATACATAAAGAAGGATTAAAATATGATGGGGTGTGATGTTATGTGATGTGATGTGGGTGTGAAAGACTGAAATTCCAAGAAACAGTAAAACTTCTGGGTTACCTCTGTTCCCTGAGAAGGGAGCGAGTCATTGCGTGAGCTTCATGCTGTGGGAAGCTCCCTCGCGCGTGACCAGTACCTGAAGTCTGTGTGAAATCACATTTATTTATAGGCCTGCCATGGTCAGGTGACTTGGCATTTCGCACGTTGCATGACTATAAAACGGCGCCTGTAAACCACGTCATCAGTCTCTATTATCTGAAGCGAAGATGCAATTCACAGGCATGATCCTGTATGACAAAAATACACAACGTCTCATTCCCATCTCAGGGAACAGGGTTACATATGTAACCCAGATGTTCCCTTTCAAAGGGAACTCAACGTTGCATGAGCTTCACGTTGTGGGAAAGAGAATACCCACTCCATAATACTGAGAGTATGGCCTGTTCAAAAAGGTCTGAGCCCCAGGGTCACTGCAAGACACTTGAGCCCAGGGTGGAATGCAAGTTCAAACTGTAATACTGAATGAATGTGTGTGGCATAGACCACTCCGTTGCAGTACATACATCCTATAATGGTACCCCATTGTAAGCCTTTGAGGAGCCGACAACCTTTGAGGAGCCGACAAGCGTAGGAAGACTACTCACCTCAAAAGCGATAGAGATTGCTTCCACTATCCAATTAGAGATGCGCTGCTTCGACACAGCATCACCTCTACTGTCACCGCCAAAGCAGAGCAGCAACTGCTCCGACTTATGCCGCTGGTCGAAGTGGTGGATGTAAGTACAGAGAGCCCTTACTGGACGCAGTAGGTACAATTTCTCTTGTGAGGAACAGAGGAGGGCAGAAAGCCTGCAACACTACCGGCTAGGCAGCAGACATAGACACTTTATATAATCTGGCCTAGGATATAGGAAGGCCTTGGCTAATCCAGGGATAAAGTCAAGGCAGGAAGGTGCAACAGAGAAAGCTTTTAGATCTCCTACTCACTTGAGAGATGTCAGGGCTAGCAGAAGACCTACCTTTAGAGTCAGAAGCTTATCTGAGGCTGACTCTAAGGGTTCAAATGGGGCACCTGTCAGACCTTCCAAGACCACAGACAGGTCCCAGGAAGGTATGAGTGGTCTGTAGATGGGCCTCAGCCATCAGACACCACGCATAAATCTCGATGTTAGAGGATGTTGCCCACAGAAGCTCCATCAATAGGGGCATAGCTGGCCGAAATGGCAGACACATAGACCCTAATTGTAGATGGAGCCAACCCTGCTGACAAACATCCCTGTAAGAACTCCAGGACTGTAGCAATCATGAAATTTACTGGGTCTAACTGATGTTCCTCACACCACGAGACAAAAAGTCGCCACTTGAATGCATACAATTTTCTCAGGGATGGTGCTCTAGCATTCAACATGGTCTGTATAACCTCGGTTGAGCTGGTGCCCCTCAGGAGCCAGACCCACAGTTCCATAGTTGCCACCGAGGGTGATAAATCAACCCTCTGGCTTGAGACAGTAGATCCCTGTGAACAGGAATCTCCCAGGGAGTGCCATCTAGCAGGGATATTATCTCTGAGAACCATATTCGAGCTGGCCAATAAGGTGCTACTAGCAACAGACGTAGACGGTCTTGGCGAACTCTCGCTAGAACTTGTGGGAGCAGAGTGATTGGGGGAAAGGCATACAGATGTCACCTCGGCCACGTCTGCACCATGGCATCCAGCCCCAATGGTGCAGGAGGAGTTTGGGCGAACCACAGTGGGCAGTGTGTTATCTCCTCGGAGGTGAACACATCCACTTCCGATTGGCTGAACCTCTGCCATATGGACTCCACCACTTGCCTCCAGTCCCCGGGCCCCAGCCCCTGCCTCAATAGGATGTCTCCCCCACATTCCAGTCACCTGGAATGTATATTGCACTCACAGACAAAAACTTTCCCTCAGCCCAGAGAAGAAGTAGTTGAGCCTGCCTGAACAGGGGTGCAAACGTAACCCTCCCTGATGGTTGATATGAGACCACCACTGTGTTGTCTGTCACAACTAATAGATGGTGACCTCTCAATTGAGGAAGAAAGAATTTCAGTGCTAGAAATATGGCTGAATGCCGCCGTTTGATTTTTTTTTGCCTCAAAAAACCTGTCAGCGATGGCGGTAACTGCACCACTGAACAGGCCGGAAGGTTGAACAGGGGTGTCCAGCAGGGAGGCCTTATCTTTATCCCCCATTCCTGAGAGGTTGAACCATAGGTGCCTCTCTGCCTGCCCAAAGAGACAAATCCATGGCATGGCAAAGCTCCATCACTGCCTCGGGACCAATTCCCTCCCCGCTGTCATTCAGTTCATTCAGCAGGTCTGCTTGGTAGGCCTGTAACACTACCATTGTATACAGTGACCCACAAGTGAGACCCGCTGCCGCATGGCTTTGCCAACCAATGCCAAGGTGGCCTTGAACTACTTATATGACAAACCTGCCCCCCACAGATTTCCCTGCCGTCAATGGAGTGAGGTAGTTCATAAGCACCACTTCCACCTTTGGCAAATACCCATACTGTTCATTCCCCATGATGATCAGATGTCTTGGGGTAATAAATACAGCTGGTGTATGGTTTTCCCCCAAAGTGCAATATTTCATCATGCACTTCTGGAAAAAAGGGGAGTTTTCTGTGGTGTGAGGGAGTTTTAATTTCACTGGGGAGAAAGCACTCATCCAGCCTGCTAAGAGCCACTTCCTCTTCCCCGGGCCAGTCTAAATTAAACTTTTATACAACCCTAGTGATCATTTCATGCAGCTTTTTATATGATTGAGAACTGCTCTCTGTTTTTGTTGCACTGGCTCCCCCCTCTGGCTCCCTGGCGTCAGAACGGGTGGGTTGAGTCTCCCTACTGCAAGGAGGAGTCGCAACAGGAGCGCCAAAATCCGGAAGCGGAGAGTCAGACCCGAAGGACAGAGCAAGAGATTGAGCAGCGCTCATCTCCTGTTCCTCCTCCAGATCCATACGAGATCCCTAGGATCTGAGCTGGCTAGCTGCCTCGGCAATGGCCAGCCCAAAGGCTCCAAAACTCAACTCCATTTGGCTGAGAAGAGTGCGAGCCGAGAGCAGAGCTGTCTAATTGTGAAGCATTCACAGTGCACGCAGTCAGCCCCCTCACGGGCTGTTGCCGCATACTCCACCACCAAACACTTCACACAGAAAGCGTGTCCGTTCGTCCGTCCCCAAAATAAAACCAGGAGCATGAAGTAACACACTTCCTGAATTCTCTCTGACTCCTACTCACATAAAGCTGAGGGATAGGAAAGTAAGACATATATATATATTATTTTCTGAAAAATAGAGAGGAAGTCAAGAGTTTTTAGGAGCCTTTCCACAAATGACCAACATGCTGTCTTTTGCTGAAGATAATAAGACCGTGATTTACATGTGCCCATTTTATAGTCATGCGACACGTGAAATGCAACGTCACCTGACCACGGCAGGCCTATAAAACAGCAGGATTTCACACAGACTTGCATGAGGGCACTTCCCACAGTGTGAAGCTCATGCAATGTTTAGTTCCCATTAAAAGGTAACTTAATGTTACAGCTTTACCTCTGACTATTACAAAACACTGACACTGGAGACTCCTTCCATACATTTCCCATACCGCTTATCCTACACAGGGTTGTGCGGAAGCCTGGAGCCTATCCCAGGGAAACTCATTCACACATTATGGACAATTTAGAGATGCCAATCTGCCTACTACACTTGTATTTGGACTGGGGGAGGAACCCAGAGTACCTGGAGGAAACCCCTGAAGCACAGGGGAGAACATGCAAACGCCGCACACACAGGGCAGGCAGTATACAAATCCCCAACCCTGGAGCTGTAAGGCAACAGTGCTAACCATTAAGCCACCGTGAGAGGCTCCTTCAACACATGCTAAACAGACATCTCCTCATGGAAAAAGTTTACATGATTTTTTATTTGTTTGTGTAGAGCATCCACCATACAAGGCCCTGTTAAATTTGCTACTAGAGAAATGCTACATATTAGGATGTATGAAAACCTGTTAGAGCTGCTGTTACATAAAATTAACCACCACCTTCTTTTGTTTAAGATCTTATTGATTATAAGGGTCTCCATGGGCTTGCACCACTATATATCTCTGATTTTCTCTGCTGGTATTGGACTCCAAGGTCATTAAGTTCATCACAAAATCTACTGTTGAGTGTTCCAAGGACTAATCTTAAAACTATGGGTGATCACTCATTTTCTGTTATGGGCCCTCCCTTCTGTTATAGGCCAGATCATGCAAGAAAAACAAGGCTTGGTATGTCGGAAGTGTAAACACAGGACAATACTTCGCATTGTAAGTCTGTTTGTGAATGGTTTATATAGTGAGTGTGTACCCATGTGTGTGTGTGTGCGTGTGTGTGTGTGTGTGTGTGTGTGTGTGTGTGTGTGTGTGTGTGCGTGTGCCAGGTCCAGGTGCAAACAGTTATCACTGAGTTGGATCGTGTGTGTTGAGAGATTTTGTGTTTGTGTTTGTTTGTAGGCTGTGATTAATTCTTTGAACTGGAGTTCAACACCGTTTCCGGCATTGACATGATACTGACCATTCAAAATTGAGCATTCAACAGTGCTGTGTTCTAATTCCATTTTGCTTTTGTTTCGTTTCGTTTTTTTTTTGTTTTTTTTACTGCCCTTGCATTCGTTCTTCCCCTGCAACAGCCAGAAATTATGACATGATTCTAATATCAAGATGCAAAGATCCATCATGAAGTAATTTTAGATAGTAAGGACATCTTTTATAAGTGCATCTATTCAATTTTATATTTACTGTGACATTAATAATGACCTCATTATGACCTTCCTTCAATCTTTTCTTGTATCTTTCCCAAACTGTCAAAGTTGTACAAAAACATCCTGTAATAAAATATAAACATCTTCTGAAAATGCATACTTATCCATGCCTAATCTCTCATCGTTATGTCTTGTTGTTGTTGTTACCGCACTATTGTGCTGCCATCAGTAGAATGTTCCTATGAGTGATGTATTCTTACTGTCACAAATGTAGTCTTTGTGACAGGTCCATAATTAAGTCCGCTGTATGGCAGAGATGTCATTTAGAATAATACATGCTCCGTAAATCATAAACACATCCTCCAAAATAAATGTTGTGCATGGTTTGGTGATTTTTTTTATACACAATCTCAGGAGTAGGGTGTGTAGTGTCTTTGCAGTATATCTACATTTTTAAGTGTATTCCTGATAACAAACGTCAGGATAGCTAAATGACAGTTCTCATTTCATGAAATATATTTACCAGGCTTGCAGATAGTATACTCTGTTTCAATTAGAGACAACACTGAGGCCTCAGTTGAATGCTTTAAAACTGACATGGTGCCTGAAGAGGAGAGGATAAAAGTAAGCACAACAGATGTTTTGAATATATTTACAATAATCATAATAATAATAATAATAATAATAATAATAATAATAATTATTATTATTATTATTATTATTATTATTGTTGTTGTTGTTGTTGTTGTTACTGTTAATTTATTTATTTATTTATTTATGGTCCTATAATAACAGCATGTTTTGAAAAAATATTTGATTTATTTTTAGTATTTTTAATGCAGGCTTAATTACTGACTTGATTAATGTTCCACTGTCAATAAGAAAAAAAATGTCTTGAGGTAGGCAGCTATCATAAAAAAGTTATTAGAGATTAGACAGCTAAACATATACTGTATATACACACGCAAAAGAAAGAAAAAAGATTCAAATATACATATATAAGTGTTTATATAAGTGTTATATAAGTGTTTTTTTTATATATAATTTTTTATTCTTTCTTCCTTTAATGTAAATTATCAAAGGTTTACCAATTTATTTATTTATTTATTTTAGTACCTCTTCATTTATTTCAGAAGAACACTGTAGTTACTCCTTGGATATTGCTCCAAATCTTTAGATGACTTCAAGATTAATGTGGAAGTGAGTCTCACATTTTAAAGCTCTACTTCAACATAAACAGCACAAACGACCTCAACTGAAATAGCAAAACTGCTGATATATTGGGTAATATAAAACAAGATGGTCTTATTATTCACAATTGTTATCAACACATTGTGGGTTTATGTTTGTATTGTAGCAGTCGTACATACTAGCACTTTGGCTCTCTCTTCTCTTTCTGCCATGATCTTATAGCGGCATTCCACACCAGACTGTGAGGAATTATGGGGCTAGATATTATTAACCAAAATCCTCACACGGCATTGCTATTTCCACTGCCAAACAGGCCATGCCATAATTAAGTACCCATCATATATTTGGTTTGTTTTCTTGACCAGGTACAATGTGATCTGAACTGTATCAGGTACTGGAACAGAATTGTCCTGATTAATGTCTCTGGCTGGAATTGCTTCTTTACCAGGAAGCAGAACTTTCTGTGAAAGTTTCTTACCTTATTTTTTCCAGTGGATTTAAGAGACTAGCAATGTAGCAGATTCATTTTTATTGATTCACCCACAGTAATGTTTTCATATAGGCCTAGTTATTTTGATTGATCTTACATTTATTCTCCATGATCCAAGTAAAATCTATCATTTCATACTTAAGATAAAACCCGAATGGCTTAATTTGTCCAAATGGCATTTGTATCTTATATAGGATGTAGCATAATGGAGCTCAGTGCAACTGGTTTGCATTCAAACTCCATTGAATTGCTACTAAAGATTAAAGTACTCTCACAGGTGGCTGCGTTTAACAAACTTAACAAACTTTAACAAACTTGCTGCGTATCGTGCTTTGTAGTACATGCTATGAAAGAGACTTGTTAAAACTACACACATTTTAAAATCATATGTGCTTAGCACATGCTTGATTTTGAAAAATTTTACTACTTATTAGTATCAAGTCACTATCAGAGAAACTCATTCTAATTTCACGTGTAGATTTATGTGATGAGAAAGTGACACACACATACTCAGCCAGGATACATATAGCCCTGAGTTCACATGTTGTTGCTAAGTTCTGGCGAGACACGATGCTTGGTACAGAAGTGCTATTACACTTGTCTGTGTTCGAACTGATGGAAACTTAGTTTTGCAGCACTTCTCTTTTGGTACATGCTTGAACTGGCTTTTGGCTCACATCAAGTCACTTTAGATAAAAACATCATTTAGTGTAAATGTGAAATCAATAACAATGGTGGTTATCTATTTGAGATCATAAATCCAGCCCATTCTACTAAATTGGTGCTTCCCCCACACCCCAACAATTCTAAGCACTAAATCTCATGTCTCAGAATTAGTGTCTCCTGTAAATCCAATTCAGTTTCAACTCAAATTCTAATTAAGACCAAGCGACAACTCTGATGAAGATGCAGCTGGCAAAGATGTTGTCTTATCACTGTTATTGTGGAACAGATTCACTTTCATGCAAGCAAATCAATGTAACTGCCTCTTGAAACATACTTAGTAATGCCTAAAAGCAAATGTCAGCCTTAATATGTGAATTATGAAAACAAATATTGCAAGCGACAGGCAGATAAAGCAGATGCAAATTTCCTCTGATTTAGAGGAATTTAGGATTTATCTGTATTCACACCTGCTTAGAGCCATAAGATGCAATTAACTAGAAACCTGGTTACATGGATTTGTCATAAAAGTTTGACTGCAAAACTTTAGTCTTCTAAAGGAATGAGAAAGGTTAAAGTGTTATATTTTTTTTAAAGTATAATCTGTATTACAGTATTTAGCACATCACAGGAGCAATAAATTGGACACATGGGAGGTAAAGTAAACCGTCAGCAGTAATCAAGTATGAATTACACAACATAAGCATACAGTAATTGAGATTTTACCAAGATATTCTGTTTAAATGTACTGGATCAATGCGATGAAGATAGGATGGTGCTTAGACTGAGTAGAGGAGCTGCAATAACAGGATATGAAGTGGTAAGAAGTCTTCTCAGAGGTTGGTCTTAGACTCCCAATCAGTGATTAAAGAGAGAAATAACAGCAGGAGCACTGAGAAAGAAAGATAGATGAAAGCACCTCAGTGTCCAGATATACTGTAAGTACCCTCCAATCTCTCTGCCCCTCTCTCTCTCTTTACTCTGTAGATGTAGACTTTGAAACATTCAAAGCAATTCCAGTCTCATGTCTGGCTTATAAGCTTTAAAGCAGTTGCTCTAAAAGTTTGTCTCCTCTATTACATGATGTACGAATATGAGGAAGTAGCCTTCCATTCTTTTCTGAAAGCAGTGTCTGCTATTCTGACACTACGTCAACAAATCAGCAGTGTTTAAATGACAAAAACATTTAAAAGAGAATCCCCTACTGGTTCTGGAGAACACTGGGAAAAAATAAAGCCAGATTAGTGTCAGGTGTGTTGTAGCTGACATTCCACACCTTTATACACTTATGATTCATGAGTGTGCTTGTAATACCTTTAAGGAGAGAAAAGGAGATTTTCCCTTCCTTCTTGGATACATTCAGATTAAATCTCTATATGTATCTGTTTAGTGTTCCAAATAAATCCCCACTCAACCGCATCAAACTCAGCTACATCACTTGAATCCATAGCTGGTCTTAACTATAGATGTGACAGTCAGTACGTTTACATGGACAACAATAATCCAATATTAACCTGATTAAGACAGTACTCTGATTAAGAAACTACCATGTAAACAGCAATTTTTAATTACCTTAATCCGATTAAGGTCCTACTCGAAGTAAACACAAATCGAATTAAGACATGTGGGGTACTTCTGTATTAGTCGCATTATCGGCATGCGTTACAGACATGTACACACCTTAATCACACTATTAATGTTGTGTGGGAGTTTTCACTGCATTTTGCGACAGGACACGTACACACACGGCAGTGCTCAACCGTTTTATGGCAAATACGAGAGCACGGATGCATCCGAAACCGTGTACTTACCTACTATATTTTAGGCGAAATACATGTATCTCAGCTGCTATATAATAGGCAAATACGCGGTTTGGGACGCAGCCCATGGCTTTAAGCAGTTGTCTATTTGCATGCACAGCACGACAAATAATTAACTGCACTTGAAGCGTTCATAAAAATGAAAAATAAGAACACCCCAAACTGTATACGGTACCATAACAAAGACGAACTGTATGTTAATACGTGAAATTCAGGAGGGAACGTCAGATGGTTTGGCGCGGTGATGTAATTACGTGTGCTGTTAATCGCTCTATGTTCTATAACATGTAAAACAGGAACATGAAAGGAGTATTCTAAACGCGACTCATGTAAACACCTTAATCACAGTATTGTCTTACTCAGAATAAGGTCAATAATTAGATTACTGCTGTCCATGTAAATGTAGTCAATGAAAGAGTATGTTTGTTAGCAACAAGCTAGCTACCATTAATGATCTTGAATTTTATTGTATTTACTTTCTCAAAACAGCAAACAATACTGTATATGTTAAATTTATCCAACTAATGTTTCTGTGTTGATTGACCTAAATACTACTATAAAATTTAAAGTAGTGAAGTAGTGAAGTGTACTGGTGATGGTGTGAATGGCCATGTTAACATGAGATCATGCTTGAGGACAGTTTAACAGCTTTCTGAGTAGGAGAGGACATCTTTGTTTTTCCCTCATTGGAGGTCGGAAATTATGACTTGTGAACTTTAGTCAAACACAGCATATTTCCCAAAATATAAACAAACTAGTAGCCTAATTTGAACCACCATGACCCAGATCAGGCAGTTACTAAGGATGACTGAATGGATGCTGTTAATGTATCTGTCATGATTTCCCCTCACGCTCAGCGCTGGAGCATGCAGCGTGCCCTGAAGCTCGAAGTGCGAAGGTGCGCTTATAGGTTTGCAAGTGATATTGACTTTGTTTACGTTTTACATTTGCATCTGTTATGATTTCTGTTCTGTCTCTGCCGCTGTATTGTCACTGGTTCTTTCCCTTATGTGTCATCATTGTTCTCAGCTGTTTTGTGTTTCAACCCTTATTATGTTTGTGATTTAAACCCCTCGTGTGTCTATGTGCTTCGTGAAGTATTACTCTCAGTTGCCATTGTCTCTGTCGTGTACCAAGCCTTTATTCCTCACTTTATGTTTCATGGTTTTGATCTGGTTCTCATCCTCATTATTTCAGTCTTGTCTTGGTCAAGTTTATCCTGTTTGTTCATCGCCTAACCATTTGCCTGTTTTGATCACGCTATTGTTTCATGCTTTGGGTATATCTGCCTATATCTCCTATAATAAAGCTCTTCACTGCGCATGCATCAGTGCATGTCCTCCTTTGCAAACCGTAACAGAACGCAAGACCTTAAAATGGATGCAGTAGTTTTTTTCTATGCAAGAGAGAATCCTGGAGGCCATGAAGTAGAAACCAGAGGGGAGTCAGTCTTGGATGGAGGCCACAGAAGCCTGGCGTAGTGACGTCCGAGGTGGAGCAGGGAGGCCAAGCTGAGCCCTCGGGCGAAACGGGAGATGGAGCAATGTCCTCAGCTGTCCAGCTTGGCTGAGGACATCGCTCTACTTTCCTACTCCGCTGAGGACATTATTCCACCTTCCTGCTACCCTTAGGACATCGTTCTTCCTCCATGCTCCGCTGAAGACGTCGCTCCTTCTCTCTGTTTCGATGCCATATGTCGCTCTCCCTTCCTGCTCCACGGAGGACATCGCTCCCCCTCATGCTTCGCAGAGAGCATCGCTCCCCCCTCTGACCTAACGCAGAGCTTCACTCACCCCTCTGTTCTCATGGAGAACTTTGCTCCTCCCTCTGGCCTCGCAGTGAGCGCTGCTTTCCCCCTCTCGCTCCATGGTTAAAGTCTCTCCCCCCTTGGGCTCTGCCTTGAGCTTCATTCCCCCCTTTGGCAGCACAGTGGCTATCGCTCCATGCCTAAGCCAGGCATGGGGATATCGTGTGATCTCTCTGCTGTAAGGAAGAGACCGTCCCACATCCATACCCCAGAGAACACGCCAAGCGACACTCAAGGGAACTTTGGAACACTTGGGAACCTCTGGTATGTGTATCCAGGACCTCCTCCCAGACTTAGTACATACTTCATGAGCCGTGCAATTGGGGGGGGGGGATATGGGGAGTAACTCTATCATGAATATCCCAGAGGGAAATCCAGACTACAGTTCCCAGCAGCCACTACACTATGCCATCATTGTCACATGACCACCTGCACCTGACCTTCACTCATGTTAACGAGCACTTAGGGGTATATATAGCCACAGATTGCACTGCACGTTTGTCTTGCGATTATCTCACCTTGCTGTTATGGTCTTTGTGTTATGCTTATCCTTTCCTTAGTGTTTTTGCCTCATGTTCATAGCTTCTTGTGTTTGTTTTGATTATTATTATAAGCTTAATCTGCACTTGTATCCATATCCACCTTCAAACCGTGACAGTATCACAAATGGACAAATGTTCATGTTAATGTACGTGGTCTGTGTTTGTCCCACAAGCTTCATATATGACCACTTGCTGTCCACGGGACTTTTTTGAATCTTGTGGGATCCCAGTTCTAATGCACATATCTACTGACAACCAGATGCCATGTTCAAGGTTTCTAAAAACATATTTGTAATTATTTAAAACACATTATCTGTTCAGATATACTGGTACATCCCTAATTCCCATAAATACAACTTATTACTACATCAGCTGATGTGAAGCACAACATGTGCTTATATATAACACCAGTCCATACACGATTTCGTGGAGTTTTTTGTGATTGTTGTGGCCAAAGATGCTTGATTTTGCTGTGGCTTTTTTTTTTCCAAAATTTGTGATGGAACTTTTTTTTTTGTGATAGTTTTTTTGTGCTTTTTTGTGGAAAACTACTTCAGTTGGCAAAATTGCAATTCCACAAAATTGTTCCCTTTCAAAGGGAACTTCGACGTTGCGTTTAGCATAACACTATGGGAAGCACCTCTCGCACGTGACCGGTATCTGAAGCTTGTGTAAAATCATGTCTATTTATAGGCCTGCCATGATCAGGTGATGTGGCAATTAAGCGTGTCACGTGATATAAATATGGCACCTGTGAACCGCGCCATCAGCCTTTATTATCTTCAGCGAAAGACTGCATGTCAGTTGTTTGTGTAAAGAAACAAAAAGACGCTTCATTTCCTCTCTATCTTTTCTCAAAATCTCAGAACTTTTCTATCCCTTTAAAAAAAGAGAAGAAAAAAAGGAATGAGTGAGAGAGAAAAATATGAGTGAGAGAATTCAGGAAGGGTGTTACGGCTTGCTCCCGTTTCATCATGGGGAATAGTGCATACTTTCTGGTTAAAGTGTTTAGGAGTGTAGCATGCGATGGCAGCCTCGAGAAGCTGTGCATGGTAATGCCTAGATTAAGCAGCTTGGCTCGCGATTCGCGCTCTTCTCGGAAGCCTAAGCGAGTTGAGTTTCGGAGCCTCGTGGATTCGGGCCGGCCGCTGCCGAGGCAGCTAGCCATCTCAGGTTCAGGGGATCTCTTATGGATCTGGAAGAGGAGCCGGAGACGAGCGCTGCTCTATCTCTTGCTCTGTCTTCCGGGTTTGGCTCTCCGCGAATTTTGGAGCTCGCGTCGCGACTCCTCCTTCCGCTATGGAAAGCCAAAAGGGAAAAAAAAGTGGAAAAAAAGCCACACACACAAAAATAATAGTAATAATTCCTCTCTGACTCCGAGGAGCCAGAAGGATGTGCTAAAAACTGAGAGCAG
>JANDJT010000228.1:24736253-24746790 GCA_024331685.1 Stegophilus panzeri
TACTCACTTTTGTTGCCAGCAGTTTAGACATTAATGGCTGTGTGTTGAGTTATTTTGAGGGGACAGCAAATTTACACCATTATACAAGCTGTACACTCACTACTTTACATTGTAGCAAAGTGTCATTTCTTCATTGTTGTCACATGAAATGATATAATCAAATATTTACAAAAATGTGAGGGGTCTACTCATTTTTGTGAGATACTGTGTGTGTATATATATATATATATATATATAGTGAATGGACTATAATGTACCAGCGTAAAGTGTAATTGTACTCATGTATGATTTGAGTGCCTGGGTAATTAGTCTGTGTTTCCTTTGGCCACCAGTTCTCCCAGGATTAAGCTTAGGAAATTTCATGTTGTTTTTGACGTTTGTGTGACGCCAATAAAACAGCACCTGATAGAAATAGAATATCGAGTGCACCTTGTCAGTGTGTGCTCACGTGCTCAGATTCTGATAGCTGAGCAAATGAGTTCTGGAGAACGAACACAATCTAAATGCAATAAAGTGGGAATACTGGTTGAATACTTCCAAAAACATGATTTGGGGATTGAACCAAAGCATCAGAAAAAGCTTCTTAAAGCAAGCCCTGGATTTTCGAGACAGTATGACAATATGTATATCCATGGCCAACATGCATCATTCTCCACATACTAATCAATAAATTATACAGTACCCTAAATACTCTACCATACAAGAAACTGGTTTTATATATACATAGGTAGTGTCCTATGGTAGTGCAGTGTTGTTCTGGTTTTGCACTGGTTTCAAAATGATTAGCAACACTTGACTGATATTTGGTGTATTCTACACTGGAGAGAATGACAGGTTTCTTTTTTCTAAGAATTACATTATTTTTCAAATCATAATTCACTACTCTCAGGGTCAGGTCAGGGGTTCAAGCCCCAGCAATGCCAAGCTGCCACTGTTGGGCCCTTGAGCAAGGCCCTTAACCATGTCTGCTCCAGGGGCGCTGTATCATGGCTGACCCTGCGCTCTGACCCCAGCTTCCTGACATGCTGGGGTATGCAAAGAAAAGAATTTCACTGTGCTGTAATGTATATGTGATTAAAAAAGACTCATTATCATTATGATTATCATACTCACCCTCACACACTCACTCACTAACTCACTGGTTTACAACATATCACGTAAATAGAACTACAACTACAAAAACTACTAGCGGAACTACTACACACTGCAAAATGTCAGAATTCTGGTTGACACTAGAGGTGTGCATCGACTTGGGATCACACAGGACACAACACACACACAAAAGAAAATAATCACAGGAGCAAGGTTTAATTTTAATGCATGTAAGCAATCAGATAAGATCGCAGGGCAAAGAAAGAGCACATTCATTAACAATAACGTGAGTCATTCTGTGATGCATTTACAAGGTTCATTCATTCTTTCTTAGTGCCTGGTCAGGGTCGTTGTGTTTTAAAATTGGCTACTGGGTTGTTTCCAACCATTCATTTTTGATACTGCTTATCCTACACAGGGTCACGGGGAGCCTGGAGTTTATTTATGTGCCATTGCAGGGCACAATCGCATAGACAGAGCATGCCTTTGAGCAGGGGAAAACCCTGGAGGAAATGTCCAAAGCATGGAGAAAACATGCAATCTCTACATACACAGGGCAGAGGTGGGATTCAAACCTCCAACCCTAGAGGTGCAAGGCAAATGTGTTAACCACTAAGCCACCATACCCCCACTAGACTGTTCTGGTACCAACTATATTCGCACGAGTACTATAATCATTAGACTGTGTTGCAGTTAGGTACAAATAAAAATAATAACCGAGCAAGTGGAATTAAAAACAATCCCTTTTTGAGACCAATTCTGAATGATGATTCTTTCATAAATGATGCCTATTAATCAGATAGAGAAAAAGCTTGACTGTTTTTTTTTCCCAATCTTCAACTCAATTCATATTGTTTTGGTGTGTCTGTGCTCACTGTAGCCTCAGATGTTATTTTCTGCAGTTGTAGCCCATCTGCCTCAAGTTTTGCCATGTTGTGCATTCTGTGATCATCTGAGTTATTGTAGACTTACTGTCAGCTTGAACCAGTCTAACCATTCTCCTCTGTCGTCTCTCATAAACAAGATGATTCCAGAGAGAGACAGTGGCATGTACACATTTGAAAATTTCAAAATGGGAAATCAAATCAAACAGCTGCAGACATTCTCCTGTTGACATTCTTTTTGACATTTTAGTAAGCATATAAATAAATAAAGGCATACCTGTACATAGATGAATGCTTCCTGACTATGGAGCAATATGACAGACCAGAGCACAGGTTTATCATTCTGTTGGAGCATGGCTCTAATTAAAAGCTGTAAAATTACGTGCAGCAAGTACAAACACATACAGTATTTACCAAGGTGACCCAACAGCTGAATTATAAGTCACTTTAGCTTTACAGCGAAGCCTGAATACCTCTCTTCAGAATTTGAATTAATGAGTCATCAATTAAGTACAGACTGGAGAAACTAGCCCCTTATGTCCAAGAAATAACCATAACAATCATGTGGATTTCATCTCATGGCATTAAAGTGTGATTAATAGCCGTGATAAATCCAGGGTTACCAGCGAATCCCACCAGAGCCCCACTCCCATCTGATGACATTCTAATTAAATGCCAAGCAGGAAATGGAGACAACAAGAGATAATCAAGATAAAACCAATTACCCAACATCACTGACTTTTCCATATTTAGGGATGATGAAAGAAACAACATGCAGGTCGCAAGAGACACAACCTAGCACACAATCTTTTGGGCTATTTCTGCCTGTTTTATAAATCACCAATTAGGAAAGCTAAGCATCTAACTGTTACCAATCCATCATTCTCTACAGACCATGAAGGTTGAGTTCAACTAAGTGATTAATGAAATAATACAGTCACAAACACGTGAGTGGCCGCCCAATTGCGGGACTCACTAGATAAGCAGGTGAGCTGAAATGAAAGAGAGCTGGGATGGTCTAATTAAGAGTTTTTTGGCATAGTCCCAGAGACTGGAGTTTTTGAGTTGTGGCCTCTAAATTCAGGCTGACAGGGATTTTTTTATCTCAACTTCCCTGCGCGGCTGTCATATCTGTGCAGTGTAGCTGTGCTCGCACTCTCATGCTTCAGTGGCATGGTTAATGGGAGCTTTAGCACTCCGATGAAAGATGAGATGGTAGAAGAGGTTGACCATGCTAATGCGATACTGTGGTGAGTTTTCTATTTCCAAGTCTGCCCCTGTGATCCGAAAATCAGAATTCTTGAGTAGGACTATGTGGAGTAAGTACATCTCTTGGCAGTAGATACTTGTGGATAGTGGAAGCCGGTAATATATCATACAGTATTTGGCAACAAGAGAATGGATTATTTTTCTAAATTCATTCATCCACCAATTTACCCAAATGACAGTGATATGGTTTTATTTCTCATTTGAATAATTGATGATGCTTGATTGGTGTGATGGAACTGCAATATGTTTACCATTTACTGTATGTTTTAAATGTCCTAAACTGTATATTGAGTGTCAGAAAAGGAGGAAATTACAGTATTAGAAAGTGCACAGCTTTTTGGTAAATGTAAATTATTACAGGAAAAACATGGATAGATTTTTATTGATTTAATTATTGTATATTACTTGTATAAATGTATTTTGTCTGTTTTAAGGGATTAATTTTTAGCATTCAATTAGAAACCCAACAGTAAATCAATTGTAAGGCATCATGTACAAACACTCAAACACTCTTTCACACCTAGGGGCAATTTAGCATAGCCAGTCTGGAGGAAACCAGAGAACCTGGAAACTCCATACAGACAGTACCCTGAGCTCAGTTTGGCTTTTACTTCTGCATATTTATTTTTGAAGTGTCGTAATACACAGTTCCAGCAGTCCAGGAGCCTGTTTTTTCTGCATGAACTGATGAGAGACAGTCTACATGACCTGCCCATAGAGCAACTACTACATGAACCTCCAGAATAATGCCTCCAGATATCCAGAATAATGCCTCCGTCATGGTCATACAACTGCTGATGGACAGACGAGAGAATAGGTGAATGAACTAGAAAGAAAGTGAGCACAAAAGAGAGAGAGTGAGAGAGAGGGCAGTGTATTTTGTTGCTCCAGTAATCCCAGACAGTCAGGTCTCACTCTTCTAAAACTTCTCACTCCAAATGAGATCTCCCGGGAAGAGAAGAGCTCAGATCAGAAAAGTCCTCTGCTGCCCCCCACCCAGAGACTCTCCATCCCTGGCCTTGTCTCACCCAAATTTCTGTACAGTCTGCTCTGCTCTTTTGGGAAAAGATGGCACAAAAGGTCAACGTGAGACAGAGAATGTGGGCAAAACACATGGTAAAGGTAAAAATAATGGAAGCAATCCATCTTTCATTTGCCAAGGTAAAAATGACAGTAAGATGATTGTATGGCGGAGTAAAAAGGAACGCAAACTAATCTGACTTCATCTATTAAATGTGATGCTTCTCTTAATAAGAGCTGACAAGCTGGGGAAGGAGAACGATAACCTTCCTCTGCTAGTGAAGGAGAAAATTTGGAGAATATGCAGAAGCACTAGAGTTTTTGTAGAAGCAGGACAGAGCTGGACATTTATGAATGATTGTATGATTGGTAAAATTTACATATTCATACTGTCCTATATGTCCTACTGATCCTCAAGGGACCTTTGGTTTCCAGTGAACATGTAAACACTAAGTAAGGGAGCAGGGAGCATGAACAAGGAAGAAAATTACACAGGACAAAACCTGACATTTATGTATTGGGATGTACGTACCTTGTGTAAACACATATATCGTGCATGTCCTACTGATCCCCAATGGACCTTTGGTGCACAAGTGAGCACAAATAAGGCAGCTCATATGAGTAAGAACCATGTAACCAAGTTGCTCTGGTTATTTAACTCATATATTATATGCTCTAAAATATAACTTAATTTCAACACACAAGGTGTTCACATTCTCCCCAACATGCCAGTTTTTTATCCCCACCTCAGTCGCCTGTCCTTCAGCCATCTCATCAGGGGTTACCTGGTAAGCTTAAAAAAAGATTTGCTTGGCTTACAGGCTTTGGAGTACCACTTAAAGATTCTTTTTCAATCCAAAGTGAATGGCAGTTATCCCCTAGTGAGGTGCAGACAACACAGTGTAGTCATTAGTGGCTCAGCTAAAGTACACAGCAGAGAGCAAATCCAAGTATTGACAAAAAGTGAATGGCAGAGACAATCAAATAAATCAGAAGCTGTGCTTGAGGGCACATCATTCTGAATTCAAAACCTCATTCACCTCTATCTGCAAGCCATGAGGGAAAAAATACAATCCATGAAGCAAGGTAAACAGACTCTTGAAGCTATTCTAATGTGTTGGTAATGTGTGGTTAATTTAGGTAGTTCACAAGGTTGTAAACTCACCATGTTTTTATTAAGGGAAGTCCAAGAATCAAGAACCAAGAATAAACAATGAACATGCATAATCCACAATGAAAACAAAAGCGATGGTCAAAACCAGGAAAGAAGGAATACAAATTAAGGCTTGGACTTAATGGGACAGATGTACTATATGATTTAGAAAGGAGGAATAGGAAAAAAGGGCAGAAGTAAATATTCTAATGATGTTTAGACACATAACAGATGACCACATTAGGTTAACAAATGTCATGACAGGGGTGCAGACAGGGTCAAAACCATGACAAAACCACTTGGTGTGAATTCAAAACAAAATGACACAAGAGCAGCACACTTGCCACATACTGAAAGGGGGGATTTTTTGACAGCACTATTTTAGAGTACCCTAAAATAGATCTAGCCATTAACCAGTTAAGTGTGTGGTTGAAAAAAAAAAAAAAAAAAAAAGGCCTGAGGAATTACTTTGGGTAACAAGATGGTAAGTACTATTAGCAAGTAAGTACCAACCATCATCCTCTACCATCCTCTAACACAAATCATCTTGACCCACCATCCCGGAAGACACAAGGAAGACATGCTTCTTTATCCTTGCCCCCAGTGGCAGAATGAATTTCCCCTGGCTGTTCAAACAGATGAGTTGCTGGCACACTTCAAATACTGAAGACCTCTTCTGTAAGCGTGTAAATGAGTATTTATATAAAAATAAAAACACTGCAGTCTCTAACATGGTTTTAAGCTTAATTGTATTCTTAGACCCTGAACTACTTGTACTAGCATGAGGATAATGTTTAGTGGAGGCCACAAAGCACTTGTGTAAGTCACTTTGGATAAGGGCATCCACTTAATGCTGTAAATGTAAAAGTACATGAAATCATCCCTGATGAACATCCCATTTAGAGTAAACAGCTTAATCTATGATTTTGGTAGCTGGTATCTGGTCAGAGCAAACTTGATTTTTAGTGAGGAGATAACTGGTTAATTATCATGGTGTAAAATGATACCATAAAATAAAAAGTACCAAGACACATTTTGGGTTTCAAGATTGAAAGGGCATAACATAACAAAATACGGGATAATTGGATATTTAGAGTAGGAAACTTAAAATAGCAACATCTTTTAAAAGAAAGTTTGTTTTTACTGCAATTATTATATTCTATATACAGAAGTCTTTATAGTATGTACTGGTGCATTCCCATGAAACATGACTGAATAAAGGCTGTAATGGAAAATGATTAATACAAAATGATACATTTAATGTTGACAGTGTAACTAATGAAAAATCTAAAGGCTAGTTTCTACAGTGTGTCGGGGATTATAACAAAACACTACTATGGTTAGTAAGATTAATATGATACCAAAGTTTCACTTCTGAGGTTATAAATGTCATAGTGGGACAGCTATTTCCAGTTCTGGGTCCTAGGGCTCTAACTCTGTCTTTGTTGGGTTACAATGTTTCCTGTCCAACTGTATGTTGTGTCACGCTTGACGCTTTGGGAACACCCCTTCGTGTGAAATCACACCAATCAAATTGGCCTGCCTCACTCAGGTGACAAAGTAGAAACATGTCAGGAAGACTTTCTGAGGCACCCACAAACTATGTCATCCAGCTTCTTTGTTTTCAGGAAGTGCATGTCTGTGTTCTATATGTGATTGTCTGTCATATTGTTTGTCAAAAAAAAAAAAAGGGGGAAAAAATGAGCAATAGGGGATTCAGAGGTTGTGTTCTCGCATTCTCACATCCATCTACTCCTCCCTTCAGTCGAGTCTGTTGGCCTGTTATGAATGCAGAATATTTCTGAGGAAATATTTCTTCTCATATTTAAAAGGGGGTATTTATTATCACATGGAAGTTGTATGCTCTATTACGCGTCTCTTTCACATCGTGATTCCAGTGACGTAGTGGGACCCGGTGACTACCAGGTTAGTGCTGTGGATTCTACAAACGCTTCAAATTTGCCCACGGGGAAGTGTATGCTCTAAATACGTGTCACTTCACTTGCAGATAGAGTCAGTTAGATATTGTCACTCAGGTGCAGGGGCTTCAAGATGTTTCACTGGCAGACTGGAGGTGTGGTACTTATCGGCTGACTGTGTAGTTGCTGTTTATGTGGTCACATGCTCATTAAGGGGAAAAAGGAATGAGGGAAGGTAATTGGCTTAGATTGAGTTATTTAAACCGTGCTCTCTTACGTGCGGTTTCTGGATGTTTTATCCAGTCTGGACACTGTTATCTAAAGTTGCTTTTCCCACATTTCTCCCCCCGCTCCTCAGTTGAGGCTGTTGGGGCGGTTATGAGCCTATATATTTCTGACAGAATATTTTTCTCATATTTATGGGGAAAGTCCCTACCACAGGAAGCCATATTTTAGGTCACCTGAGGGGCCTAAAAGTTGATCTTGAGGGGTCTTCCAACACAAGGCTTCTGGGTGGGCCTTTTTGGAGTGTAGCTGAGCTTAGATTGCATTACCTGAATCCAGGCTCATCATACGTGCGGTTTCAGTGAGTTACGCCACATTCTATCGTATTATACATTCAGTTCGAGTACTGATTCATCACGATAAGATCTAAATGTCGCACACTCCCACATATACCCCCCTCCTTTCAGCTGAGTCTGTTAGAGCTAGTATGAATGCAGGGTATTTCTGAGGAAAAATCTCTTCTCATATCTAAAAGGGGAATATTGCTGAAGACAAACATCCTACCAAGGTTGGGGCTGAGGCCCAGGGAATGGAGTGGTCGAGGCCACACCTCTTTCCCGATAGCTCAAGGGGTTCGTCAAATCCAGTAAAGTCTGCTACTGGTAGCTGCTCTTTGACCAACTCCAAGTATGGTTTTCAGACATCATAGACTATAAGTCTGGCCCTTGAGGGGGTACCAACTCCTAGGAGTCTCTCAACTGAAGTTGGGAGAACATTTTCAATACTAGAGCTTTATCCACAAGGAAGTGTACAGTCTAATATGTGTCTATTTTTTTGTGGTATAAATATTGCCAGTAGAACCAGTAACTGAGGTGCTGGGATTCCACAGGGGTGCATTCAAGCAGACTTAGGTGGTTACACTCGAGGGTGTGGCTTCCTATAAGTCATTATCTGAGGGTATGCTATAAGATGAGACATTTTATTTTTGTTCAAGAAGTGTTTTTGTGCTTATATACTTCACAGACATTTTTTGACAGACATGGTTCAGTATGCCATAGTAGGTATTCTTGTTCCGAAAGCATCAAGTGTGACACAACATAGAGTTCCCATGGAAAGGGAATGCCTGGAATATGTTTGTAACCCTGTTCCATGAGAAGGGAACGAGACGTTGCGTCTCGTTGGCCATACTTTGTCATGCCTCCAAATTGCGTCTTCCTTCAAACAAATAGAAGCTGAATGATATAGTTTGTGGGTGCCTTATATAGTCTTTGTGACGCGTTTCTACTTCGTCACCTGACTGAGGCAGACCAATCTGATTGGCATGATTTCACACATATTCAGACACTGTTTCCGCCAAATGGGCTTTCCAAAAGCCTCAAGCGTAACACAGCATCTCATTCCCTTATTAGGGAACAGGGCTACATACGTGACCCAAATGTTCTCCACATGAGTTTCCTCTAGGTTCTCCAGTTTCCTCCCATCTCTCAAAACATGTCAGTAGGTGGATTAACTATGTTGCACCTAGGTGTGAATGAGCGTGTGCATGGTGCTCTTTTCATGGACTGGCGTCCCATTCAAGTTGTACTCCTGCCTTGTGCCTGATGTTCCTGGGATTGGCTCTGGGGGAAGTAGTGGCTCAGTGGTTAAGGCTTTCGATTACTTATCAGAAGGCTCTGTCTTCAAATTCAAGTGCTGCAAAGTTGCCACTATTGTATCCTGCATCAACTGTCGGTCACTCTGGATAAAAGCATCAGCCATAAGAGCAAATGGAAAATGTCCAGATTATTCCAGAGTAAGATAAAGCTAAGTTATTCCATATGACTGTGACAACACTCTTATGAAGACCATGTGAGTTGCTGCGTGGTGGGAACTACATTAATGCACCCTAGTTCAAGGGTATATGAAACAGACTCATTCATTATTATTCCGCAGAATCTTTACAAGAACTAACTTGCAAACCTCAGCACTATGAGCTTTCTCACAAATTTACTCTCCAAGTGCCCAACCAAAGTTTTGTATAGGTCATCAATCTTAGATGGTATATATATTTATTCCATCTACTTTTCACAGTACAGTGATGAGGCTTGTCTTTTCAACTCAAATACTGCTGCAAAGCAAGGTTACTATCAAACCCACTGGCTGCATTACTATAAATCAGACTTTCTCTCATTGCCTCAAATGAAAATTGTAGCCAGTGGAGTAATGCTGATGCAGATAACATTTGTGAGGAGGCTTTTATAACCTACAACATCTCCATTTTTTGTGCTCAGTCTGCAGTACTTTCTGGATATAGGCTTTTTATACTTTCATTCTCTGTGTGTCTCTCTGTGTGTTTGTGTGTGTGTGTGTGTAGGCTTTAAATGTTTAATTGTGTTGTTTGGTTAAGCAATACAGAGCTCACTGCTCTTTTAATAACATTTTAATCTTCTTCTTTGTGCATGTTTAATGAAATCCGATGTCCTGCAGCTTGACCGACTGAATGAAAAAGGTTACTTTATTTTAAGGGCATGTTTTCATAGAAATGTAATACTGGCCCTCAAAGATGACCAGTGTTTATGAAAGACCAGAGCCACTTGATGAAAGGTTTGATGGATTTTGCTTGAAATACAGTCATGTGAAAAAATAAGCACACCCCATCGAAACTGTTGCCTTTTTTTGACATATTTGGAAAAGCAAACATTTGATCATCTTTTAAACAGTGCCTGTTAATGAAGTTGATATACTTGAACAAAACCACAAGAAAAAATTTCTTTTTCAATCATTTATTCAACAGAAATATCAATAGGATGTTATTTTTGTCTGTGAAAAAAGTAAGTACACCCTTGGCCTAGGAAGCTAGCATTGCCCGTTTTAGCAGAAATAACTTTTTGTAGGTGTTTTGCATAACTGTCCACTAAAGCTGCACGATTATGGCCAAAATGATAATCCCGATTATTTTTGATCAATATTGAGATCTCGATTATTTATCACGATTA
>JANDJT010000228.1:24750482-24763203 GCA_024331685.1 Stegophilus panzeri
GCTGTGTAGGAAGCGCTTGATTTGATCTGCAGCGGAGTTTTCTATTAGCGGAGGACGAACTTTAAACGTTAATATCGTAGTAGATCATGTTCATGTAATCGTGGCAGTCAAAATCGTAATCGCGATCGTTATTCGATTAATTGTGCAGCTCTACTGTCCACCAGGCTTTGATAGTGGGTTACTGAAATTTTTGACCACTCTTCCATGCAATATTCTTTCAGCTGCAAGATGTTTGAGGGTTTTCTTGAATTCAAATCCCCCCACAACATTTCAATGAGATTCAAATCCAGGCTTTGACAAGGCCATTCCATAACCCTCCATTTCTTCTTTTTGAGCAATTCCTTGGTGGATTTACTAGTGTCCTTAGGATCATTATCCTGTTGAAAGGTCCACTTTCGGTTCGACTTCAAGTTTTTCACATATGGCCTCACATTATATTCGAGTAACTATTTGATATGACGCAAAAGTCTTAGTTGAATCAATGAATGTAAGCTGTCCAGTCTCTGAGGCTCAAACCATAACATCACCACCGTGCTTCACAGTTGGTATGAGGTGCTTCTCCTGAAAAACTGTTTTGGTCTGCACCAAACATGTCTGCTGTTACTGTGGCCAAACAATTCTATGCACATTATTACAAAAGGCCTGGTATTTGCCTATATGGTCATATATATGCACTTGGCCAACCACACAATGTAAAAGAAAATGTGATTCATCAGACCAGGCTACCTTTTTCTATTGCTCCATGGTCCAGTTCTGATGCTCACATGCCCATTGTAGACACTTTTGGCAGTGGACAGGGGTCAGCATGGGCACTGTGACCAGTCTGTGGTAACACCGCCCCGTACGCAGCAAGCTCTGATGTACTGTGTGTTCTGACACCTTTCTGTCATAGCCAGCATTAACTTTTTCAGCAGTTTGTGCTACAGTAGCTCTTCTGTGGGATTGGAGAAGACGGGCTAGCTTTCACTCCCTACACGCATCAATGAGCCTTGGGCACCCATAACCCTGTCGCTGGTTCACTGATTTTCCTTACTTGGACCACTTTTGGTAGGTACTAACTACTACATACCAGGAACACCCCACTTGCCGTTTTGGAGAAGCTCTGACCCAGTCATCTAACCATCACAATGTGGCCCTTTAGTCACTCAGATCAGTGGTTCAGATCCTTACTCTTGCCCATTTTTCCTGCTTCCATCAAATCAACTTTGAGAACTTACTGTTCACTTGCTGCCTAATATATCCCACCACTTAACAGGTGCCATTGTAATGAGATAATCAATATTATTCACTTCACCTGTCAGTGGTTTTAAAGTTATGGCTTATCTGATCTTTCAGAGAATTGAGGAAATTCACTGACATCTCTACTGTCTTTGGATAAATGAGCATTAGCAATGGTGGACTGACACGTAGAGTAAAGACTGTGCTTAATGTGTGTTTTCTGATACAGCCAGAACAGTCACAATACACACACACACACACACACACACACACACATAGCGTCAGGCTTGATCCGGAGTGACACAGCTTAATAGCACTGACAGCACAGCATTGCTCGCATGTTAGGCCATTTTAGAGACATCTCACAGCATGGCCGGCATTTCATATCACTCCCGAGTCGCCTGCACAGCCAATTCGCACCATGAGCCTATAACAAAATAATGCAGTGTCTCTCACCCAGCGCAAAGTTAAATCAATAGGAAATTTACTGCCATGTAACTATTGGTTTTTGTAGAAATGAACAGAAATTAGGAATGAAAGGTGAAAAGACTGCGAAAACGGCACAGCAGCATTGTTCCCTGATCATTAAAACACATAACCTCTGAGACATCGTTTTATGCAAAGCTAGCAACTGCATTGAGGTAAATGAGAGAAGGAAGGAGCTGATAAAGTCGAGAGAAGGGGGTCTGTGATTTTAATTGGCTTTTTGTTTCCATCAGTCCCAGCTGAGCTGTTATTTATGAATTTGATCTTTTGCAGTCGCTGGAAGCTAACAAGGCTGTATGGTGAAAAACCTGGCCTGTAATGAATACCCCTATGTGTCTGAAGCCCTACTTCATGCTGAATGCAGAATATGTTTGAAGCTACCATTGGAAGCAACAGTCTTGACCTTGAGTGTGTGTATATATTTACGTAACTGCTAGATATGGGTTTAAGAGAATGGGGATTGAAAAAATGTGCATAATTGGCACAATCCTATAGTAGCACCATGAGTTGCTGCAGTAAATACTAATGTTACTGAGATCTCTGCTGAGGCACCCTTGGAGCATGAGAAGGCTGCGAGACAGAATTGTGTGAAAATATTGAACGAGTCCAAGTGGCAGCAAATCAGATTAGCATATGCAAGAAAAGGGATTGAATAAGCAATGCCTAGACAGACAGATAAAATGGGTCTGAGTATATACACACAATATTTAGCTTTTTATGCAGGATAGAATAGCCCTGACCTTGGCATGGCTGAATTTAGGGGGATGAAATGCAAGTTTGACTCATAGGGTTAAATAAATTATGCAAAAGGTGCAAAGCCTTGATATATAAACACACATACACCCACTTAGCAGCTATATAGTGCTTATTCGCATGTGAGATTGCACACTGTGTGCTAATTTGATTTTTTTTTTTTTTTTAAACAAGGGGCAAGAGAAGATCAATGAGTCATGCAGCTTCCTAAAGACTTGCCAGTTTGCCAGATTGCTCATCTGGTGGTACGGAGTGCCTAAAGGAAATGTGCAAGCATTCGATATTGATTTAAAAATATGTGCTAGACTTTATGATTTTTAAACCACTTTATTAGGAACACCTATGCACCTGCTCATTCATGCAGTTTGTCAATCATGTGGCAGTAGTGCAATACACAAAATCATGCAGATACAGGTCAAGAATGTGTGGAAATTGTCATGGTCATGGTCTGGCTGGTTCGAATATTAAATATAACTGCTGTTCACCTGGGATCTTCATGAAGTCTTTAGAGTTTACATAGAATTGTGCGGTGAAAATGACAGAAATGCCTTGTTAATGAGAGAGGTCAGAGGAGAATGGTCAGACTGGTTCTAGCTAACAGGAAGGCTATAGTTGGTGAAATAGCCACTCTTTACAATCATACATGAACAACATGGCAAACCTTGGATTCATTGGATACATTGGATTTCATTCCTGTCAGCCACGAACAGGAATTTGAGGCTACAACAGAGGTATCTTGTTGATTTTTTTTTTAAATAAATAAAGTGCACTTTATTTATTTTGCAGTAATCATAGATCGTTTGCACTAATTATGGACCTTACAGATGTCAGAGTTGTGGTTTTGTTTGAATTCACTGTCACAGAATTTTTGTTTGTGCTCTGAATCAAATAATTTCAGCTTGCCAGCAGTTCCTACATCAAATTATTATAAGTTAAAGAGCCCTCTTACAACAATTCCCCAGTCTGTCCATAACATTGTACTTTATGCTAATCACTTATGTCTGGAACTCACTGTTTTTAAATCACACTAATCACTTCTCATCTTCTACTGCCAGCGGTGCTAACTGGTTGACTGTCCACATCGCGCTGTATTCCGAGCTCATTTTGGAAAAATGCAGAAGGAGATCTTGCCACATGCAGTGCGATAGCAAGCCGTCTCGTGAATATTTAACATCACACCCACACCATTCATGCAAAATTGAAAAGTGGCACAGCCATAGAGGAAAAATGGAGTGCACTTCTTTGTGCAGCTGCTGGTTTATCAAAACTTTTATCTAGTCCCTCAGCTGGATGTCTGACTATACACCAAGACTAAAATCTCAAGAAATATGGCTATTTATCAACTTGGATTTACCCCATAAATAAACAGAATGCCCTTGAGAAAGTTACCACAACATCAGAAAATTCCCCTAATTCTAACTTTTCTAAGAATAGAAAATTCACATTGGGTTTTGCAATCACAACCTTGAATTTGGACAGTTCTTCACTGCACTGAATATGAATCAGTCAGTCCAAACTCATTTGAACAAACAGATGGTTCTCTATCAGATGTGAACAGAGACATACAGCCAGGTCCATAACTATTTGGACAGTGACACATTTTTTTGTAAATTTGCATCTGTACATCACCACAATGGATTTGTTTGGAATGAAGCAATCAAGATGTGATTGAATTGTACACTTTCAGTTTTAATTAAATGGGTTTAACAAAAATATTGCATTAACCATTTAGGAAATACAGTTTTTTACAGATTGAACATAATTCTAAAATATGAATATATTTTTTAAATACTTGGATTGAAGTCCTTTGCAGTCAATGACTGCCTGAAGTCTGGAATCCATGGACATCACCAAATGCTGAGTTTCCTCCCTTGATATGCTTTGCCAGGCCTTTACTACAGCTGTCTTCAGTTGCTGCTTGTTTGTGGGGCTTTCTGCCTTCAGTTTTGTCTTCAGTAAATGAAAGTCTTGCTCAGCTGGGTTGTGGTCAGGTGACTGACTATACCATTTACGAACATTCCATTTCTTTGCCTTAAGAAGCTCTTGGGTTGCTTTTACAGTATGTTTTGGGTCATTATCCATCTGTATACTGTGAGCGCCATCCTATCAGTTTTGAGTAGAAAGTATAGCTCTGTACACTTCATAATTCATCCTGCTTTACATTCATGAATGTGTCTCTTGATTGTAGACTTTGACAAAGATATGCCTACCTTGTTGTGAAAGGGGTTTTTCTTCAACAGGGAAAGAATTTTGCATTCATCCACTTTAGTTGTATTCTGTGATCTTTCAGGCCTTTTGGTGTTACTGAGCTCACCAGTGAATTCCTTCTTTTTAAGAATCTACCAAATGGTTGATTTGGCCACTGATAAAGTTTCTGCTATCTCTCTGATAGGTCTGTTTTATTTTTGTTTTTTAGCCTAATGATGGCCTCCATCACTTGCATCGACACCTCTTTGCATATTGCGACTGCATATTGAGAGTTCCCATGAACAACTACCGAATGCAAATTCAACGCTTGGAATCAACTCCAGACTTTTTATCTCCTTAATTTGTCATGAACTAACGGGGAAACAGGTCACACCTGGCCATGAAACTGCTTATCAGTCTATTGTCCAATTACTTTTGAGCCAGTGAAAACGGTGCGACTCTGTAAATGCCTGTAATTCCAAAACTGCTAATGCAATACTTTTTGTTACACTCCTTGAATTAAAGCTGAAATTCTACACTTCAATCACATCTTGATTGTGTTATTTCAAATCCATTGTTGTAGGGGAAAGGCAGAGGCAAAGTGATGAATATTATGTCACTGTCCAAATACTTATGGACCTGACTGTATTCTAGAAACATATTGCTTTATTGTGTAAGGAATAAAATATGACAGGGTAACTGTTAGTTTGCCAACTATTAAAACTTGTAATTAATTAAAAAACAGCATGTTGTTTACGTTTTATGTTAAAAAAATCTGTATACAAGTTTTCACAAACTTCACCATATCAAAAATATTTTTCCCCATTTTATTCTTTTATCCTAACAATTGAATTCTGTTGTACAAAAGTACTGTATATAATGTCAATATTGCCTGAGGAAGAAGAAAGTTTAAATCTTCAGCATGAAGCTTTACTGTTTATGTTGACTGGAATGGACTGAAATTTGTTGTGGCCAAATGCTAAAACACAGTACGATTATAAGTAGCCACTGGGAATCTTTATACCCTGAATTCTATAGTTTTCTAACATCCAGTCTTGGATCAAAATAGCCTGGAGTGAAGAGTTTTATTTCAGTGCAGCCTGTGATCACCCTACCATGTAGTGCAGCAATGGAAACTGAAATAAAATAGGCCTGTGAGGAATTGCATTGAGAGTTTCAACGTTCCCAAAATGCTATTAAGCCCAAGATCACATGCCAGATTTATATATAAGGTGGCATGTGTTTAGGAGTACTAGTCTTATTTCGCTCGAAATTAATTAACTTGGCAGGCCAAACATTTAGAGCTTAATATTCTGATTTTCTTTGCATTAACATGCATTTGGATTATGACTAGATAATATTGTGAATAATAATAATTAAAAAAAGAGATCTCAGTGAGCTGGAGACAGGCTGGGATAACCGAAAAGCCAGAGGATTACCAGGAAAAAAAAAGGATAACTGAAGTATTACAAAATAATCTATTATGATTCTCATGCCTTGGTGGCAGCAGTCATCATATACTCTACCTAATTCATTCATTATTTTGTTAATTCGTTCTTTCATTTTCATTAAACACTTTATCCACTTTTTATACATCTGGGGCCTTTTCTTAGAATGTTGGGTGTGAGGTGGGAATAGACCCTGATTGGCATGCCAGTCCATCACAGGGCACAATGCACACACTCATATTCACACCTAGAGGCTATTTAAAATAGTGAGTCCACTAATCAATGTGGTTTTGGGAGGTAGGAGGAAACTGGAGAACCCTAAGGAAACACACAAGGATGCAGGGAGAAATGTGAAACTCAACAAAGACAGCAACTCAAGCTCATGATCGAACTGGGGATCCTAGATTTGTATGGAGCCAATGCTCTGACCTCTGCTCCATCCTCTCTACCTACTTACTTATCTTATTTGCATATTGTGCATGAGAAATAATATCTAATCACAATATGGTACAAAATCTAGACAACAAGAACACTTAAAATACCAAGTGTAAACACAGAGGTGAGATCAGATAGTCCATTTCCCAGATATTGATATTCTGGTACAGACTACATGCTAAAAGACCTAACAGAATGACTTCATCAAGGGATCTTTATAAATTTATGCTCCCTGAAATGTTTTGTCCTTCAGCCCAAAGGGTACTTTTGGTCTAATGGAAAAGTAAACAGCAATAAAGAGTAGTGATTCAAAGGGCAACTCAATAAATGCCCACAAAGCCCTGAAACCTCTCTCACATTGCACACAATGAAAAAGCTTTTCTTTTTTTATGCACTGTGTGTAAGAAAGAAGACAAATTTCTTAACCAATCAGGTGTTAATAGTGTTGCAAAAAGACAATCAGAAGTCCAACCAATCATATGCAGAGTATGTTGTTGTAGTTGATTTTATATATTTAACACTGATGGTCTATGCAAGTACAGACGGTAATTCTACAACTGAAATCTTGCAAGCCTTAACCATACATAAGTAGTATTCCTTAGAGGTGTAACAATGAGATGATTTGGATGGATGCATTGATTTAAAGAGCAGAAACTGGACAGAATCTGAATCAAGGCAACAATCACAAATTGATTATTATCGATTAAAATTCATTATAAATAAGATTATTATTGATTATAATTATAAGGTCAGACAGCTGGCATGTAAACAGTCGTTTTTATTCTTAAATTGATGTGAAAATAGCAGGGTCATTTGTCCATAACTCAAATACTTAAAAAAAAAATGAACACTAGACCAAAGTTGATCACACATCCATTGGAGGCTACACAATCAAATTGTATCATAGCCAATTCAGTGGTACAATCAAATACATTTTTTTTTGTTTTCAGAAGCTAAATTGAAATATGGTATTGTGTAGAATCCTGAAGTTTGCACTCAGATTATTCCTTAACCTTCTTGTTGAGAAATTAATGAATAAGGAAATGAAAATATATCAAAATATGTCTTAAAATACCCTGGACCTTCTGTGAGATAAGTGACAATCTGATATATGTAGCTCAACATGTATTTGCCAATAGCTTAATGTTGGAAACATAATTGAATAACATTCTGTAATTTAAGGGACAATATGGTCAATAACTGACAAAATATCAAAGTATAACTGTTATGAATTCCCCCTCTCAGTGCAAGTCACGGTTCCCAGCGCAGCAATTCCTCGCTATCTCTGGCCCTGTCTTATCATTGGTTTATTACCCTAATGTGTTCAGATTTGATTTGTTTGTCTATTTCTACACTCCTGTTCCTTAGCCTCGTTGCAAAGTCTTGTTGATTGTATTCGTGTATCTCTGAGCATTATTTCTCTGGATGTGATTTCTATTTTTTTCCCCACTATGTTTATGGATTTTCCTGTTCTCATGTTACCCTTGTGTGTAAAGATTATGACAATGATTCTTGGATTTCCCAAAATATCATGGTGCTTCATTATGTTGTTATATTCAATAAATTCTTTTGACAATTTGAGCTACCGTGGCAGATCACCTTTGCAGATCAGTCAATATGTGTTAAAAATAAATGTTGGGTCACTAAAAATTCAAAGTGCAAAGTTTAAGACTTTAATTCTTGGCTGAGATTAGCATCAATAAAACTCTAGTTGTGTTTTGTTCGATAATAGAATGGCAGTGTGTGTTGCTCTTTTTTTTATTCACACAGATCTTGATTCTTCAAATTTGTGTAAGTAATTAAAACCTAGATACATGCATGTGGGTTTTAAGCAGAATTAGCAACAGAAAATGGGGAAACATCTGGAGTGATATAGCTTACAGCCAAAGCAATTAACAGCTCCAGTGACTGTCTAAATCACATTTTTTTTAAAATGCCTTTATAATAATAATCGTTTGTCATTAACAAAGCTCATGAATCTGTATTGCTTACATAGTATTTGTGTATATATAAGCCTTAGCCTATATTTTCAGTTCGACTTTACTTTTTGTTTTTCGAATCTCCAGCAGTGAAGTGTATGAAGTTAAACAATTTTTTGAATTTATTCATTCTGTAGACTGTTTTTTTATTTTATAATATTTAACTCAGTGTTAACTCACAACCTTCCATTCACTAGTACAGAACTATAATCTCTGAGCCAATCTCTGTTATTCCACCCACACAAGGGTTATTAACCATGTCTCATGATTCTTCTAAGTATATTTTGTTACATCTACTCTGAACATTTTCAACTACTCATGATTTGTTCATTAATGAGTGGGAACTGGGAAGTTTCTGACCTCCAAGTAGGAAATGTCATTCGACCTTGCATTTCCTACTAGGAAAGACTGAGTGTCTAAACACAGTTTTAAAAGTAGACAGTTTTAAAGCAAACATTTGAATTTCTATTTGTGTTTGATATACTTTAAGATCACTAAATACAAGAGAATAGATGGACAGTTGAGAGGTTAATTAATTTTGTGAATAATTTTAGATCAAACTGAGGGCTTTCACATGGAAGTTGTGAAAAAAATGTTTATTTAATTATTTCAGCATGTTAACTTTGACTCCTTACAAGTTAAATCAATGGAATGAAATAGAAGCTTTAAACCAACATTCAATGAATAGTAAGTCTTACTGATAGACTGTTTGGTGTTAAATATTAAGTTGAAGTGAGAAAGTATGTTCTGAGTTAAAAAAAAAAAAAAATACATCCATGTGTTCATGTAGTTACTAGCTGTCATGAACAGGGCACCAGGAAACTTTTAGTCTCAAGGAAATAAGGAAGGGTTTTTATGAGACTAAAGACTGGTAAGCATCTTTGAATGGTACAGATAAATGTGTTATATATGTATTCGAAGACATAGCATTTAATTGAAACATTTCTGAAACAGGCTTTTGTGGCTCATCTCTGTATTTTCCTTGGTTGACCTATTCCCTGTCTGGTTGTTAGTACACCAGTGATTTCTTTCCTTTTCAGGGCATTCCAAATTGTTGTACTGGCTGTACACCATGCTTGTGCAATGGCTCTGATTGATTTTCCCTCTTTTCCCTGCTCCAAAATGGCTTGCTTTTCTGCCATAGACAGCTCTCTGGTCTTCATGCTGGTTTATCCTTTTTAGCAACAAATGTAGTCTTCACAGGCAAATAGTTAGCTAGCATTAGGGGCTTTAGATGAGCCATTTTTATGAATGTGAATAAAAAGCAGAGCAGAAATCCCATCAGGTTGGGGAAGTCAAAGGGAAGAGACAGGGAAAGAGAAAGAGGAAATGAAGGGAAGTTTATATATATATATATAAAATTTATTTATTTATTTATTTTTTAGTAAGATAATTGTTGCTTAGACAGACTTAATATCCTAAAAGGCCTGACAAGGTTGAGGCTGTCTAGTAACCAACAAAAAAGTTTACATTTACTATAATCATACCAGCTGAGGGTTATAATAGGTTTATGAGGTTTATAATCGAAGCACTGTGAATGAATATTCTAAGGTAAAGCCACTGTCCATTGTGAAAATGCTACAGTGAAATGAAATCGATCTGCTGACCTTTCCTTCTAATGCAATAGACAGCAGAGATCAGAGAGCTTGGAAATCACATCAGCTCTGCTAAGCTCTAAGAGGCTGAAGAAGCCGCCACGACAGCAAGTCAGAGTATAAGCGCTTCATCCTGTACTGTAAATGTAAATCATCTGGAAGTGTGCAGGTTAGGAGAAACAATTTGACTTTTTTTTTCCATTTTAAGGAGAGTAGAGAGAATGTTTTTCTTTTAAAATGCCAAAGGAAGGCCTGAGGTAAGGCCCAGAGCTGGAGACTCATTTCCTCATCAGTGAAACAAGAAAGAACAAAACAAGGCCAAGGTCAAAGCTGCGGTGAGCCTGTGACCTGCATTTGATATTGCTTTCTAAAAAAATACATGTGGTATAAAAAGTATCCTCATCTGCTCAAAAGAATGATCATTCAGAAACACGATCATACACATAAACACGTACATATACAAACACATACTGAGACAAGAAGTAGAACTGCTTTGTTAAGAATACTGCTAATGTTTTACACCATTTACTGTATTAGTTAACAACAAATCAACTGTAAATTCCAGAAATATACACTTGCATTAACGAATCTTTATTCAGTCCATGACTAAAAAAATTCAACATAAATTATCAAACAATATATATGCTCTTAAATGCTGAAAACTTACTGAACTCAAGGTCTCGGTGTGTAAATTATGGAACTTGTTTTTTAGCTTCAAGTCTGAATTTTGCAGGTTAACAACAATTGATCATTGTGGACTTATTCTTATTCATTGAAAATATAAAAACTAGTTAATGCAAATTTTAGTTTTTGGCTTATTAGTTTTATGGCACTTAGAAAACAGAGCGGAAAAAGCACATTTGCCTTGTTTAACAGGAAGCTGCATTGTCCAAATATCCTGAAGATATATGGGAAGAAGAAGTGTAAGATCTCTCAGTCTTTTTTTTCTTCTTTTCTATGATCTACTAAATATTGACTGATAATGTCACTTTGAAAATACAACACTGTTATCCAAAATATACAGTAGATTACAAGTATGTTATTAAGTTTAAAAAAATAATCCGGTATATAAGAGTTACAAGTTCTAAATAGCACCGCAATCATGGAATCACCCATTATGTTGTAGCCATTGTGTTAAATAATGGCAGTAAATGTCAGCATTACCAGAATATTTCAGTATAAAAGAGCTCAACCTTGATGTTGATTTTGTGTGTGTGTGTGTGTGTGTGTGTGTGTGTTCAACATTCAGTTTAAACTGTTTCAAGGCAGAGGACATGTGTGAATTATTCAGGAAGGAGGTAGTGCTCATGACCATTCCAGTCATAAACTCTTTATTGTCCAGCACTGGCTATTCTAAAAACAGGGAAGGCTGTTTGGTTTGGAAAAATGTCACAGCTACCAAAGAACTCCTGGAGAACTCCCACTCACAGAATCCTCAGCCAACAGCCACACCCACTTTCCCTGCTATTTTCTGATTCATCTCACCAGTAGCTCATTCTGGTCTCAGTTATCTCTGTATGTACTGTATATGCATCATTATGATTTTGATCATCTTTAAATCTATTGATTATTTGGATTTCTTTTAATATACATTTTTTTAAATTTAAAATATATTTAGTTGTAGCATTTATTTCAACTAACACTACTACAGAATTCTTAGATAACAGGTCACTCCATTTATCAGACACCCTGTAACAGCATACTATCAAATTCTTATGTGAACCAAATGAGACACCCAAACAAAGGCAAGGCGAAAGTATTATATATAGTTTCTGGTTCTGTACACTTTTTTTTTTTGTTGCAAAATATATATCCTCTGGCTGTCTCACTAACTGACACACCACAGTACTAAATTCATGCTGTGTGCCTTCACAAGGTGAATCATTTGAACTTGTTTTGTGGAGTCAACTCCAAAGCTTTGTGGTTGATTCGTAGTTTTCAGTTCTCCATGTGTTTCAGTGGTTTCCTCCCCCAGCCCAAAGGCAGGTGTTGTATGCATTTCCAAATTGTCCGTAGTGTATGAATGTGTGTGTGATTGTGCCCTGCGATATGTCGGCACCCCATCCACGGTGTCCCCTGTCTTGTGCCCCAAATTCCCTGGAATAGGTACCAGGCTCCCCTGCAACCCTGTATAGGATAAGCAGTATAGAAAATGGATGGATGAATGTATGAAATCAGTGAGTCAACTTTTTTGGGGATGACTTGACACACAAAATATACAATATATTATGTATGCTAAGGAAATGAAACGCTGTAGCATTCATCAGTGGTACTGGAATGAAAAAAAAAAAGTTTAACAATGTAATATCTAACTGTTTTTTATAACTTTGCTACTTGCTGCCCAACACTGCATAACATGAACTGTGTTTTGAAGTGAGAAAACAATTGAAGGCACCAATGATAAAACGATCAGAGTCACATTGTGCTTGAATTCCAGTATTTGAATTTAAAAGTTCAGAACCTTCTTATGTCATAATAGTTGAGAACAGAGACAATCTTGATGATATGTTCACTAGACCCATTCATAGTCTTTATGAAGACATCAAAAGTTATCAGCCATTATTGTTTACATTGTGTTAATTGAAGCATGAAAAAATGCTTGCGCGGACTCTGATCTTTC